>PVKA01025407.1:0-33017 GCA_004027165.1 Ctenomys sociabilis | reverse complement strand
AACTTATGCCATTGCACAGAGACAAAAATATTCAAAAAGATTTTAATTTACATATGAATCTAGACATAGAGATCTCTCTTTCATTGGAATGATAAATTATCATAACACACTTCTCATTTTATAGATGAAAGCTTCCCATGGCCCATATGCTCTGCAAAAGAAGATTCTACCTTTTAGAAAGAAAACAGCCTTTACTCGTCTCCCTTGGCTCTGTACTGCCAAACTCGGTGGGAAGGAGGAATGCCTCCCAGAAAGATTTTAGGTGCAGAATTTAGTCTTTCCTCTGTAAAAGAGAATAACAATAAGAATTTTGGGAAGCATAAAGAGAAGATAAAATAGAAATGTTGGAGATGGGTACTTTTTATTTCAAAGAAAACTGCTCTGGAAAATAAAGAAGGACCTACCAGTTCTTTCAGATTTCAGGAGGATGTGATACAAAGAAAGTGAGAACTGAAATTCCCACACTAGAGGAGAAAAAGGGAAATCATAAAATAGAAAAAGCCATTAGAAGAAAAAAGGAAGAGAAAATGGTGCTGTTTGCAGAGACATTAAGAAGTTAACAAAGCACTTTCTTCTTTGCCCTGGACCTCTCAACTTTAGTTAATAAAAGGAGAGTCACTCTCACACAGAACAGAGCTCAGGCCATGGTGAAGAAATCAGAAGAGGAAAGATCTTGACTCTTTTGCTGCAGGAGAAGAAATTTTTTCTGAGACACTTCAACTCTGTCTCCACTGACCTACTTTTCTTCTGTGCAGAGGTAAACATGCTTCTTCTCTTGTGTTGAGGGAGTTTTGTCAAGAAAGTGGAAGAGCAGTTAGTGGAATTGACAGGAAAGAAAAAAAAAGATTTGTCCCTGCCTAGAGACCTTGCTTCTCTTCAGGAAGAATTAGGCTGATTCTAAGGGGGACATATGAGTTAAAGTCTGCCACAATTTTAACTAATCAAATAAGCTGCTATATTTGTGGGTGATTAAAGCATTCCTTCTGGTAATGTATGAGACCTCATACATTAGACTCAAGTTACTAGGATCTCTGATGATTCTGTGTGTTTGGTCTGAGACCTGTCCCAGCCTCCAAAATCTCCATAAATAGTAGAGTGAATGAAAAAGGCCAATAAAAACAAGGCACACTATTGGAGATATCAAAATTAAGAAAGAGCCTTTCAAAACTGCCAGGGAAGATCCATGGAAAGAATCTTGTCCTTCCGGGGGAACTACCCACTTGGGATCCCCCTCCTGTCCCTCTCTTGGACAGGAGCTTTCTTTCCCTCAATAAATTTATTCTGCTCATAGAATAAAAGAATCTGGTCCAGAAAATTCTATCTGCTTAGAGGTTGAATCATATCAGTGATGAATTTTCAGCCTCTCTCCTCAGGCCTCCTAAAACACTTCACTGGTCAAAGGTCCTCACAACTATGGTGATTCTAAGAGCAAAGAAGGTATTTCTTGAGGAAAGACAGCTTTAGTACTGCAGCACCACCTTTATGCTAGCGCTCAGGCTTGACATCCTCATGATAGTTCAAGAAAAAGACAGATATTAAATCCTTTCCTCAAGGATGTAAATTACTGAAACCCAAAGCCTCACACAGATATGTAAGGTGCACATAACACCACTCTGTACTTCTGCCTTATTTATTTATTTATTTATTTATTTTGCAGCACCGGAGATTTAACTCAGGACCCTGTGTTTGCCAGGTAAGTGCCTATTCTACTGAGCTATCTCCCCAGCCCCTCTGCTTCTTTATGTACTTTTGAGGACCTAAATGGGGACATGTAGTAACTTCTCATTTCACAAAAATCAGTAGAAAAATAAGGAATAACATGATGTTTGCACATGTAGCTCTGATTTCACTTACCAACACAGACAAAGCTGAAAGAATAAATAAAATATGAAAAGTACAATAGATACTGTGAAACAGAAAGAACTTGTTCA
Source organism: Ctenomys sociabilis (assembly GCA_004027165.1). Classification (NCBI taxonomy): domain Eukaryota; kingdom Metazoa; phylum Chordata; class Mammalia; order Rodentia; family Ctenomyidae; genus Ctenomys; species Ctenomys sociabilis. The sequence goes on along the minus strand of PVKA01025407.1, from coordinate 31,086 downwards.
ATTGGAAGGAAAAACAAGGATGAGGGAAAGGACAAAAGAAAGAAGGGAAAAAGATATATTTATGTATATATGCGGGATAGTTTGGATAACTGTACTGCCAGTTTCCACTGGTCATTTGAAAGGGCAATTAATACCTAAATTTTTTCTTTTCATTCTTTTTTTTTTCATTTTGAGTTCTTATAACTTTTAGTTGTTGTTTTGTTTTTTTAAAACAATTTTGCATATTTATATCTGGTAACCTAAAAAACTGATTTAAAGATAACATCATGCAATACAGCAAAACAGAAGTATCATTCCCTTTAGTGAAATTAAGTATTATTTCTAATGTTTTTTTCCTACTGTTTTGTATGCTTTAGAAAACAACTTTAAAAAAATAAGTAATAGTGAAAAAAGGTCAATGCAACCCCTACAGAAGTAAGTTCTGACAATAAACACAGTAAAATATTATGTTTCTTTTAATGCTTTACAACTTCGTTACCCTTGTTATATTCTTTCTTGAAAATTTGCCCAAACTAGCTTGTAAGACTATTTTCCATAAGCCCAATAATCAAATTTGCTTGAAATATGTCCTTTGTCTTGCCTGAGGACTTCTTTAAAAGAAACACAACTTGGAAGTAGAAAACTTCAGCAATTGTCCTAATGCTGATACTTCTATTTCTTTGATCGTGGCAAGTAACTTGGCATCTTTGACAGTCTACTGCTTATGAGTAAAATAAAGACAATAATACCAAATTCATATACCACATAGCTAAGAATGAAATAAGAGGATATGCTTGTATCTTTGTTTGTAATATCATCATGTTTTCTTTAATTTAGTATGTAGTGGACAAGTTTGCTATTTAATTTTAAAATGAGTCCACTCATGTGGACCTTCTCCAAAGAACTTAAGAATCTGAACTAATTATTCCTAGAATGAAGATTTTTTAAAAAATCATCAGTTTCTCTCCTGGACTCTACCATGAACTACAAGTATCTGGGCCTTCCTGCTGACCTTCTTTTTATTTTTTTTTCTTTCTTTCTTTCTTTTTTTTTTTTTTTCAGAACCAAGGATTGAATTCAGGCCCTTGTTCTTGCTAAGCAGGCACTTATTCTACTGAGCTATCTCTCCAGCCCTGCTGACCTATTTCTGTCTCCTCTAGCCTCTACCCACATGAAGCCAATTATAGTGAACACAACTTGATTCTCCTACTCAATCAAATGTGTCATTACTGTCACAAGCTTTTCCAATATGTCCCAGAAATTCCACTGATGTTATGTGTGTTAGAAGCCCTGGGATAGGATTGTCCATTAAGAGTATAGGATTTGACTCTCTTATTCTTTTCTTTTTTCTAGAAGCAGTGCCAAGGATGGAAAACTCTGTTTTCTCTGCTCTTCTGCCTCTCCTGTTGTTAGTCTTCATGAACCGTGGCTTGGTGAGCTGGGCATGGACTGTTCCTGACTGCAACATAGCAGACAGCTCCTTGCTGGCTAACCTCTCCTACTACACCCCATTCTGTTCCTTGCCCCCAGGACTGTACCTTTTTGCATCATGTTCCAACATTAAAGATGTGGTTCAGACACTAAGAACAGTACCCCATGACAGAGAAGCACTTTGCCTCCAAGGAATGGTACCTATCCTGCCAGCCAATGCCTTTGCTGGCTTCTCCTCCCTACAGCTTCTGAGGCTGCAGTTGGGCAATCTCAAGGTTACCTCTAAGGCCTTTCAAGGATTGGACCATCTGCAGCACCTTCACTTTGAGCATGACGCGCCCTGTTGCATGGGTCTATTCCTCCCTCCAGATGCTCTGGAGCCCCTTATATCACTCAATGACCTTTCCTTTCAAGGCTACTGTCTGAATTATAGTCAGAACATTCAGCTGCCAATCAGCCTTACTTATCTGACCCTGAGACACAGCTGTTTGACAATGCTGCAGGAACTGCAGGGGATCTTCTCAAATCTTGTGCCTGGTTCCTCTAACTCAGTCAACCCCAGATCATTGGTGTCCTTTTTGGAGATACTAGATTTGTCATCCAACCTGCAGCTGAACAAGGCAGGTGATGGAGCCCTGCGTAGCCTCCAGCTGCATTTCCTCAGATTGGATAGCACCCCATTAAGTTTGTTAGGCCTTCTAGGCTCAGGACTGCTCCATCTGGACTTTCTCTCTCTTGTGGGTACAGGTATAAAAAAAGTACCTGGGAATGTGGCAGGGTACTTTGCCCTTCATGCACTTGACCTTGGAAGGAATCAAATCCAAGACATACAGGATCCAGATCTTGCAAACTGCCATTCCCTTGAAATTCTTAGCCTTCATGACAATGGCCTGCAGTCTCTTCCCATCAAGTTCCTGAGTGCTCTGCCCCAGCTCCAGAGGCTCAACCTGTCCATGAATAACCTGGGCTCAACCTTAGTGCTTCCAGAAGGGCTGGTTAGTACAAAGCTGAGAGTACTTGACCTCTCCTATAATGAGTTCTGTGATCTGCCGTATGGGGCCTTCTCCTTTCTTCCTCAACTTCAGGAGCTCTGGTTGGGTGGCAACAACATCTCCAACTTAATGAATGGGAGCCTAGAGGGACTCATGTGGCTGAAAATGCTAGACCTGAGCTGGAACCAAATTAAGGTTCTAAATCCAGGATGGCTCTCTCCTCTTCCTTCCCTCACTTCACTGAACCTCCTGGGCACCTATTTAGAGCGTATCCCAGGCAAGCAGCTCCAGGGTCCCCACAAGTTGCGCCATCTGCTGCTAGGTTCTCTTAATATGCTGGACATCTATCCTCCCTGGCCACCAGAACTACTCAGCTTGGAGGTAAGGGCGGGAGGTGTTATCCAATTCATAGTCCACAATGAAGAACCATTCTTGTTCCTGGAGAATCTTACCTTAGAAACTTCCAATATGCTGTTTAGTACAACAGTCTCAGACAACACCACAGTTTATTTCCCTTCCCTGCGCCACCTCACTTTGAGAGGTATCAGTTCCTACGTTTTCTCAAGCCACCAGCCTCAGAAATTTTTCTCACAGCTTCCTCACTTAGAACACTTGCACTTCTGGTCTGATCACATGGACACAGATAACATGTGTCTGTTTGGCATGCCCAGGTTACAGGTGTTGGAGTTGGGAGACCTAAACTTCCTCTCTAAGTTCAGTTCAGTGAAGCTAGAGATGCTTCTGAAGCAAGTGCCTCAATTACAGGTGCTGGCATTGAGCCATTTGTGTCCTGGGACTCTGTCGATATCCACCTTCAGAGATTTGAGCCACCTTCAGCTGTTGCTGCTCAACTCCGAATATTCACTAGGGTTGGACAGTAGCCTCCAGGAGCTAATCCCCCAGATGCCACAATATGTTTATTTCTCAAATGTCACCTTCACTTGCCAGTGTAAAAGTTCTTGGGTGGGTCCTTGGGCAATACGGACTCCAAACACCTTTGTGTATGGACTAGAAAAATCCATCTGCATGGCAAACGCTTCTGATTGCTCCCAGACTCCATTCCTCTCTTTCCTTTCTGATCACTGCCCACATGATACTGAGTTTTGGGGTTTTCTCACCAGCTTTACTCTTGTATTCCTGCTGTCCACCCTTGCACTATTTGGATGCCCCAAGTGGTACTGGCTTCACCACCTCCAAACTCTTTTTCACTCCTGGTGGTGGAAATTATGTGGGCGTGGTCCCAGAAGACAACTCTATTATGATGTCTTTATATCCTGTTGTCAGCAGGACCAAGCCTGGGTGCTGAAAGAACTGGTTCCTGCTCTGGAGAAGCCTCCTCCAATAGGTGAGGGCTTGAAACTGTGCTTGCCAGACAGGGATTTTGGACTTGGGCGGGACAGGATGGATGCCACGGTTGCCAGCATGGAGATTAGCAGAGCCATTCTCTGTGTGCTCAGTAGCCAGGCCCTGAGAAGTACCTGGTGCAATCTGGAGTTAAGGCTTGCCACCTACCACTTGGTGGCCAGGCCCGCAGTGGCCCGCCTCCTGTTGCTTTTTCTGGAGCCTATCAGAAGGCAGAAACTACACAGCTACCACCGTCTCACTAGGTGGCTCCAGAAGGAGGATTATTTTGATTTGCATCAAGGGATGGAGGAATGGGATTCATTCTGTGAGCAACTTCAGAGAAGAATAAGAAAAGCAGGAAAAGAAAGAGAAGATTAAGGGTTATGAGTGATTAATGCTTATAGTAATGTCTTTCAACAGTGGTTTGTATGCTATCACATAGCAGGCTCACCAAGGGTTTTTTTCAGTGATTTTTAAGTTTCCTTCTGGACCAAACATGACATAGTTGAGGATATCTAATCCATGTGGGAAACATATTTGAAAGCACTGGAAGTAGGAGATTCATTAAAAAAAAAAAATTCTGATATGGTTGCCAGCCTTTTCATAGACCTCCAGAAAAGAATACATATATCAATTCCTTGTAAGAAATGTACACACTGTGTACTGCAAACATGTATCGCTCCCCAAAAAGGGGGCTCAATAATGGGTGGAGAAAGGAAGAAGGAAAGAAAAGGGGTGAAAAAGAAATTTGAATGTGTTCTGTACATGTACCAACTGTTCACAATAAATGTAAATATGTACTGTACCAAAGTACTAATAAACTAATTTAATTTTTAAAGAAAAAAGGCATAAAAAGCCAACCAGAGTACCATGGACATTTTCCAAAATGAATTCATTCTGTGTTAGAATCATTTGTTTGGTAAAGCTTTATAATTCCAAAATAATGGGAAAAAAAAACCAATAAGCTCTTTTGTCAGTGATTTGAAGTGAGTTTGAAACTAGGCAGGCTGTTCCTCAGAGTTCCAAAAATTTATCATTTTCTAACACTTGAAGTTCTCACAAAAAGTTATTAAATAGGTGAGAGCAATTGTTTTTGTGATCACTGAGAAATCTAAATGCAAAAAAGCTAAGTGATTTACAGTCCTATGATACTTGTATATATTAATGCTTTTATCTACTGTCTGTGTCTGTTTCTTACTGCCTCTCATTGGCCTCTAACCAATGACAACTTCATTTTTTATGAAGTCAAGATAGCAAACATGAAATAAATATCTTCATAAAGGATGCACGTCATCTATTTCCAAGAATATTACATTTCCAGAAATTTTACATGAATGTTTACGTGTCCCCAAACAGAATGATAAAGAACATTGATAAAAATAGAGTAGCAGGTACCAAAATGTTCATTCTTCAGCAATATTTAGTGCTATGAACCTGCTAAAAATCATGTTTCAAGAGCCTGCCAAATTGCCAGCAGATTAAAGTGCCTGTTTAGACAGACATAGTGGTCAGAAGTTTGATCCTAGGCCTGCTGTGCTGGCCTGTCCATGGGGCTCACTGAGATGGTGATTCTGATTGGGCATCGTGGTGTGCCTCTATGCTCCCAGCTCTTGGGAGGCTGTAAACAGGAGGATCACTACAAATCTGATCTATGCAGCGAGACCCTGTACACCCTGTCCTAAAATATCCCCCAAAAAATCACGCTTCAAGAATATTTAATGCCTGTGTGCAGGAAAAGACTTAACATATAATGGCTGGGGAGATAGCTCAGTACGGTAAATGCAGGGTCCCGAGTTCAATCCCCTGTCCCAAAAAAAAAATATAAGAGCAAATATATATATATATATATATATATATATATATATATATATATATATATATATATATATGAAATATACTAGAAATATACATACTAGAAATGTAAAATTAGTCCCTTCTCAAGATGGTTTTTGCATATAGCATCCCTGGATATTTCTGGGAGATTGTTTCAACTCCATTTCCAAAATACAGCAAATAGTGCTGTTAAGCAGATTTCAGTTTCCTTACCTAATTAGGCTGGAAACCTGTAAGAAATGTGAAGATTTTCAATTCTAAGTTTGCTAGCCTCTGAACTACTGGAGTTTTTCTGGGATTCTCTTTCACTCTGAGGCCTGCAAAAGTGAGAATCTCCCTCCCCTACCTGGGAAGCAGGCATGAATCTGGGACATTTTGTCTCTCTTATCTTAAGCCTCTGAACTTTACAAAATTCCAGTCTCTTGCTCCTTTCCAAGGCTCTGTTTGAGGTGTCCCTCATTTCAAAATTCAACTTAATGCCTGTTTCTTTGACTCTTTGTAGAAAAAAATGTTTGGTCTCTCTGTTTAGCCATCCTGAAATTTTTACCTCATAGATTCAATTTCTTAGTTTCTAAGGTATCCTAGGATCTACACGGTTTTTAACCTTTAAAATAATACACCCAAGTAGAAAGTGATGTTTAAGATGCTTGAAAAATCATTTTTAGAAAAAGTTTATCTAAGTAACCATAAAATATGAGAAAATGAATTCAGTCACATTGGTTATAAACAGAATCCAACTTGAAACAACACAACACATCTTTCCCAGCTGTTTTTGTTTCCAAAAACTGACAGGAGCCAGATGCAATAGCATAAGCCTGTAATCCCAGCATTTGGAAGAACAAGACAGGAGGATTCTGATGAGTTCAAGGTCAGCATGGGCAACATAGTGAGTTCATGCCCAGCCTGTGTAGTGAGACTCTGACTCAAATATTCAAGAAAACAAAAACAAAACTGACATAACATGAACTGGCAATAGATAAAGAGCAATTGCAGCCATCATGTGTTACTAATGCGAATGTACATTTGGTTCATCATTTTTTCCTTGTTTTATTTTATTTTTGCTGTGCCAGGGATTGAACTTAGGAACTTGCACTTGTCAGCCAAGCACTTATTCTACTGAGCTATCTCCCTGGCCCTCAAGAATGTACATTTGGGTAACCATTTATAAAATACTCTCTAATGCCTTCTATGAAACTGGAATGAATCGATTCCCTAAGTACTAGTAAGTTCATGTACACACAACCTAAATTCTTATAAGTATATACCAAAAGATATGAATAACATTACCCACAGAGCCATTATTCATGGCAACTAAAAACTGGATATATCACGAATGTCTAGTGATGGATGCTTGAGGAGTGGACATGTAAAGGAATATTACATAGGAATGAGAGTAAACTATGGTGATGTGAAAGAACATGTATGTAAGTATGAGGGAAAGATTCTAGATGAAATATGTATGCTATATAAATTTATGGCTTTTTCAAAAGCAGGAAAATTGATGTAATGGTGATTACTTTTGGAAAGTAGAAGTGTAATATTTTGGAATGATCACAGCAAAGTTTTTCAGATGCTAGATAATGTTCTATTACTTTTCAAATGAGGATGCATTCATGCAGTTTAATAATTCAAAAACTGTATAATTACACTGTGTGCCTTTAGGTAAATGTTTTAAAGTTTAAAAAGAAAAACTAGCTAGATCAATTCACTTTCTGCTCATATACTGCCATTGACCCTTTATTACAGCTAAATCAGTATTAAAAATACCTTGGCATAACACCTGCACAAATGCCTTAATCTTATGACTCTCCCCTGCTGTCTCTCTGACAACTCTTCCTATTTTTACTATTTTGCTTACCCTGCAATAGCCACACTGGCCTACTTGCGATTGTTCCAACATGTTATACTGTCCTTTGTATCTGTTTTGATAGTTGCTTTTACAAGATATGTAAACCCTCTAGATAACCATGGTTTGTTATCTCAGTTCAGAACATAGCATAAATGTTACATTCTCTATGCATCTTTCCTTATCTATCTAAAGTCATAATCTTCTATTCTAAAATTCACTCTACACTCACCATTTTTCTCCATATTAAATTCAGTGTATTGTGCAATTTTCTCATTTAGGTTATTTATTTTTTCTCTACAACAGGATATAAATAATGTGAAAGCAGCAATTTGGAGGTTGTTTCTACAATATCACAAGGAATTGCACTGATGTTTAGCACTTGGTAAAGCATTTATAAAAACATTTGAGGAATAACTGAATAGCAATTAAATTTCTTTTTTTTTCTGATAAATGTCTGCAATTACTTTATTTTTTTCCATTTATTTTTATTTTATTAAAATACAAATGTCAATCAGACAGTTTCAAAACACCTTAACCATACAGAGTCGATGAATTAATACAATGCAAACTGTTTTCATAATGTTTTGGTATTGTACAAGGTGCATACATGATAACTGCCAATTCTTTATGTTCTACATGAATTGAAACTCAAATATATCTGATAAACTCTGTAAGTATAGACATTTGATGTGCAAAGAATGACTACTTCTTCTTCTCTTCCTCCTCTTCCTCCTCATCATCTTCCTCTTCATTTTTCTTCAAAATAGATATAGAGAACCTAATAGACTTTCCTACTCTAGCTATTATAACAATCTCTTCTACTACTTAGCTGTCACCAGGAAGCTTTCACTATACATGTATACCAGAGTAGAAAAAAAAGATGTTTACTTTTACATCTTGTTATTCTCTGGGGAATTGCAGATTCAGTGTTTGATTGTAGATCAAATTCAGAAATGATTTACTTTCCTCAAGAAACATAATCAAATCACTGAGAGCCCCAAATCTCAAAAGGCATGACGAAAGCAAATATATATACATATACATATCTTTCCTGCAATCTTGACTTTCACTTGTTCACTAACTTGTACCTTGAAGTTGAAAAAATATTTTCTATTAGGACTGACTCTGCAACCCATGCATGACTATAGATTCAATCATCTGATTTCTTGGAAGTCCTTCATTTGTCTATGGCTCTGTGGAATCATATTTTCTTTCGCATCTCCAATCTCTCACACATCCAAGGAGTGAATGAGAATATTTTGTCTTGTAAACCATCTTTACTCAGTACTTTGTAAAAACTATTTATTAATGCAGCTTAATTTTCTTCTCATCTTTAACAAAATTAAAGTGTTAGAATAAAACTAGCAAAAAGTAGGCCTAAAGTTGAGTTTAGATATCTTTTTTCCATGAGTTCTGAATAATATTTTTCAATTATTTCTCATTTCCTTTTAAACTATGAGGAATTTATATGCATAGAAATAAACTTAAAATATAACAAAGATTGTAAATTAACATGAATAGCTACATAAAATCTTTATTTAATTTTATGATTTTTGTTACCTGGAGGGTGAATAAACCAGATTTCTCTTTCAAGAAATACCTTCTCCCCATACATTTCATTTTTGTTCCATTAGATTAAGTATTATTTGGTAATATGTAGTGGCACTTTTATTTTTTCTTAAGTAATAAAAATATTACATCTATATGTATTGTTGACATTATATGTACTTGGTTTGCTCTAAATTATGCCATCAGAGAAGCAGTACCCTCTGAAACAGGAAAAGTGAGTTCCAATGATGACCCAAAAAATATTTCTCTCAAGTATAAATTTAACTGAAATGGTTGAGACAATCTTGCGAAAACAAGAATATATAGAGCACAAAATGATACTCCATTGAAATATAAATTATTGAAACAAGATAGTAAGGGACATGACTCTAAAAGACTTTCATAATGGAAAAGTTATTTCCTTAAAAACATTTAACAAATTTACTTGAGACAACCCAAAGACACCAGAATTCAGCAAGCTTAGTTTGCTACATTAATTTTTTTACAGGCTCAAGGGCAATGAGAGTTTACAAATAACTAATTTCAAGTGAAAGTCAGTCCTTCATGTGGATAGTGACCAGAAAAACCCTAATATTGCCTTCTTATAAACAAACATATGATTTTTCAGACTCAGAATAATAGGTTCTTAACTGGAAAAGTATTTCTTGATTTATTGAATATTTGTTATGAAAGTCAAAGATATTTCCAAAACTGGAAAACAAGTTAAAATTCAACAAAAGTATATTAAAGTTTTAATTTTTTTTCTGGCTCAGGCTGTCTTAAGGGCAGGTGTGGTGTGGCATGTGGAGCTGAGGATTGAACTGCTGTCCCCCAAAACTGGGTTTGCCCAAGAAGGCGCTTAAACCACTGAGCTAACTGGCAAGCCCCTCAAATTTTACTATTATCTCCACATTTTTAAACTCTATGAAGGCAAGTTTTATTATATTAACAGCTATTTCTCTGGCACTTATAATACACATGATACAATGAAGAATTTTTTGTCTATTTCTTCCTTGTAAGACTGAACCCTTTTTAGTCATAACATTTTAGCCATTCTTTCAAAATCACGATGGGCTGGGGAGATGCCTCAGTAGAATAAGTGCTTGCCTGGCAAGTGCAAAGATCTGAGTTCAATCCCCAGTTCTGGCCAAAAAAAAAAAAAAGTATGAGGTTCAAAATCATGACAAACCTTATATTAACCATTCTTATTTTCTAATTATTGTGTTATGAAGTTTTTATAGAAGAGTATTTTCATATTTCCACTACTAATACTTTTTGTATTACACTAAAATATAAATTAACATATTTTTAAAGAATTACATTGCCTAATAAAGTGGATCAGAATAAAGTGCTAAGGAAACAAAATTGGACGATTTGGTTTTATTTGTCTGCATATTTGTTTAAGTCAGGATCTCTCCATGTTGCCCAAACTGGTCTTGAACACATACACTTATGCAGTCCTCCTACCTCAGGCTCCTGAGTGCTTGAACTATAGGCATGCACCACTATGACCATCTAGAATTAAATGTTGATTCAGTTATTACCATACAGCCTAAGTAGCCAATGACAGATTTTTCCATATGAGAAATACTAGATGATGCATCACAGTAAGATATAGAAAGGTATTAAATCACTGTCTAATAGAAAGAAAAAGAAATATATGGGGCTAATGAAATGAAAAAGAACTACAAAAACCTTCACAACTATAAAGTATATGCATCTTTCGTTTTCCAAGCAGCTGACATCACTGTAACTAAAAAGTGCCAGAACAGGGAACTTGGTCACAGAATCTCAGACCAGCTGCTTTCCCACAGGAAAAGCAAGATAGTGCATATATACATGTAGAAGTATATCAAAAACATATCCAAAACAATTTAGAGTCCAAAGCATAAGAATGAATCTTTTACAGCATACTATATATTGTATACCACATAATAGATCAAGCTGCCTAAAAAAGAAAATAATTCATATATTGAATGTTAATATAGATAACACACAGCATAAAGAATGAAAGATCATGTGTTCTTAAGTGACAACTTTTTTTCACTACCATTTTATTTATTTATTTTTATTTTTTATTTTTATTTAATTTTTTTTTTTTTTTGTCTTTTTGAGACAGGGTCTCACTATGCAGTTCAGGCTGGCCTTAAGCTCACTTTGTAGCTCAGGCTGGTCTCAAACTCACAACAATCCTCCTGACTCAGCCTCCCGAGTGCTGGGATTACAGGCATGCGCCACCATGCCCGGCTTCACTACCATTTTAAAATGCTACAACTACCTTGAATTAACAGAAGTGAAAGTAAATATTAATCTGTGCCTCATCAAGCAGTATTGAGACAGAGTCCTTTCAAATATCTTAATTTAGGTTTATGGAAAGAAAGAGTTAAAGTTTTCATTCTTTGATCAGTCTTATATCTAGTAGTTAATCAACAAATTTGATAACAGTATGTAATATAATAACTTTAATTAATTTCCTATTCTTTTGAAATTCTGTACATTTTATTGTTTTATAGTGCTTTGTTTTGTCTTTGTTCATATTGTTTTTTAGTTTTCCTTTTTTAAAATAAAAAATGTTGATTATTTTTTATTATTACTTGCTGTAAATCATAAAGAAATTATAAAATATTTCCAAATGTGTTTTGATAACATCCTCAGAAAAGTAGTACAATAGCAATAATATAATATATACAAAAACAAAAGAGAAGATAGTTTTTAATTGGTGAATCATAACATAGTAAAAGCTTGCATTTCTACTATCTACTCCACAGTTCTTATCAAGGTAAAAGTGTCTCAAATTCATTTATCCCTTCTTTTAATGTTTGATTTATTTAAAAGTGTGATTTGTTTGTCACTGGCTCACCCAAATCTCAGTTTACTGCTTTAAAAAGTTTGTTTATTATAACACAAATTGATAATAAATTTGATGTTCCAGGAAAAATCATCATTCTACATAACTTACAGTAATCTCAATCATCTCCATGCCTTCTAAATCAATAAATGTGACCAACAAAGAGAATGCAAACTCTGTTACCCACTTCATACTTCTGGGCTTCCCCTCAAGTCCAGAAAGGCAGCTGCTCTACTTTGGGCTGTTCTCGGCAGCCTACATTCTGACCCTCATGGGGAACACAGCCATTGCCTGTGCTGTGTGGGCAGACCGGCACCTTCACACCCCCATGTATGTCTTCTTGGGGAATTTCTCTCTGCTGGAAATATGTTACGTCACTACAACTGTCCCTAATATGTTGAACAACTTCCTCTCTACACACAAGTCCATATCTTTTGTAAGTTGTTTTGCACAATTCTACTTCTTCTCCCTTGGGTATGATGAGGGCTTCTACCTTTGCATCATGGCCTTTGACAGGTACCTTGTCATCTGCCACCCTCTCCATTAACCACACATCATGACCAGACAGCTCTGCACTGGCCTGCTTGTCTTTGGATGGTCCTGTGGCTTTATCATTTTTCTAACTCCATTTGTTTTCATTTCACAGTTACCTACTGTGGCCCAAATATTATCAATCATTTTGTGTGTGATCCTGTCCCATTGATGATGCTGTCTTGTTCTAAGGACATCACCACCTACTTCATTTATTCTTTTTTCAATGCTTTCTTCATGATTGGTACTTTCATCTTTATCATTTGCTCTTATGCTCTGATTTGGGCTGTGATACAAATGCCTTCAGCAGCAAGCAAGCACAAGGCTTTCCTGACATGTGCTTCTCATTTAGTAGTTCTGATCCTTTTTTATGGCTCTATTATGGTGATGTATGTTGGTCCTGAATCAGGACGCACAGCAAACATGCAAAAAAAAAATTACCTTGTTTTATTCTGTGATCACACCTCTATGCAAATCTCTGATATACAGCTTGAGAAACTAAGAGATGAAGGATGCACTGAGAAAAATCTTTAAGATTGAAAAAGTTGTCCATAAAATATAAGTAAAAGACAAATTACAACTCTAAATTGCAACTTTCCTTAGGAAGACATGAGTCATGTATTTGTCTAAATTATATGATAATTTACGGAGAATTATTCTTTTTTTTTTTGTCTTTTTGAGACAGGGTCTCACTATGCAGTTCAGGCTGGCCTTAAGCTCACTTTGTAGCTCAGGCTGGTCTTGAACTCACAACAATCCTCCTGCCTCAGCCTCCCGAGTGCTGGGATTACAGGCATGCGCCACCACGCCTGGCAATGGAGAACTATTCTAATGAGGGCAAATTAGGATGTTAAATACTATTTAATTTGAGATGCTGAAGACTTGTTTGAGAAGACTATGCTTTAACAAATGAACGAGAGTAAGGGAAATCTTACATGTCAAAGTCAAAAGCTCATTCTGTATTGTAATTCAAATTTGGAAAGCAAGACAGATATTGTTTTTATACTATTGAGCTACAGTAACCAATATGCATGTAATAGAAACCTCAGGCAGATTGATACTAAAAGCCAGTAATCTTTCAGTGAAAAGTAGTGATGAAAGCAGAAAATCTGAGTTTGAAGGAAGTCTACCTTTCTAAAATATAGTAGGTGGTCTTCTCTTCATGGAAATAGACCCATAGCTTTAGCTAGATATTTTGTAATTTTTCAGAAAGTGCACAGGAATTCTACATATGTGCAGTTACCTTTAGTGAAGATAAGACCTAAATATTATCACAGGCACTGTTTACAGTAAATTCATTTTAAAGACTGCTTCTTGTACCATAGATAGTTTAGTATTGATACAGCAGTGTGTGAATTGTTTTAGAACTACTATAGGCACTTTAAAAATTATTTCTATAAAGTACTTTCCATTGCTGCTTCACATATGCCTTTTATTTTGTTCACTGACTACTTTTTCCCCAAATCTTATTAAAAAGAAGCCATAATATAAAATATAATTTATAAAATTCTAATTGGCAATGGAGGTGTTCAAAACTTGTAGTTTCAGCCTGATGTCAGCCTCCTTGTGTTGTGATACTTTAACCCTGACTGTCCCTTATCTTTTTCACATAAATTCCTAACATAGTATAAAAAGAAAACCATTATAGGAGCATGTGGGCCTTTATGGCCAAATCCTGGTGCTCCCAGTGCCAATGATCCTGATATTAGCCTAAGACAAACAATATGTACAACAGATTGAATGAAGCCACTTTTATGTTGACCTCTATATATGAAGCATCTTCTATGGAAATCACAGCAGTACACCAGCTCTTGCTCCTGCTCAAAGCCAAACTTCTGTCAGTAAGTAACCAATCAAGTGCATTCTGTGCAATCTTGGGTTTACCTGCTTCCCTCTTGTCTTGTGTGGCCTTCAGTCTAGTTTCTGTACACTGCAATTGTGTTTTTGGAGAATGGAATGTACTTGCTCAACAAAGTGAGGTGCAGCATAATTGGTTTTTTATTTTTCATATTGGAGCCTGGGTTGAAAATATTTTCTGAACATGAAAGGCAGAATTTATGTGAGGGGAAGGCATAGTGATTTCTTTATTATGCTTCACATAAGAAATATAAATTAGGGCCAGGGAGATGGCTCAGTAGAATAAGCATTTTTCTGGCAAGCACAAGGGCCTGAGTTCAATCCTTGGTTCCACCAAAAAAACAAAAAAGAAAGAAATACAAATCAAATAGCTGAAAAATTAACTAAAATTATTTGAAGGAAAAAGCTACAGGCAATTTAAAATTTTATTCAAAATGGCTTCAGTGGTACCTGATGATATTAAGGAAGTTTTACGCTATTTCCATTTTTCTTGTATTTATATGGAAAAGGAATTAAAAATGATACCTAACAAATGTGTTATCATGAAGGCATGCCTTTATGCTTGTAATTTTCTTTAATTATTAATCAAACTTTGTATATCCAACTTTAATTCTTTTTAAATTAAGACTTTTTCAGAGAATAAAGATAGTAAGATGACATTAAAAATGTTATAGAATTTCATTAAACAAACTTGCAGGAGCTCAACAATGGCTGTTATATTACATATTGTTGTCTTCAAATTAGTTTCACAGATAAACAGGAAAATTGGTCAAGAATTATTAAAAAAATTAAAAATGAGAAGGAGAAAAATCTTAAGCACTTACTGCTCCTTCCGTTAGTCCATCAGAAATCAGCTGTACAGTTATTTAAGCTATCCTATTCAATTCTACCTTACATCATTCTTACTATTACTTGATAGAATTGCATACACATTGTGCCTTAAGAAGCATTTTCATAAGACATATACGTACTTCCATTGCATCTGTGTCTCTTCCTCACCTCATAATCATGGTTTTATCATGAGAAGTAGAGGAAGGTTTTCTGTCTGAGGAACAGAAGTCCT
Organism: Ctenomys sociabilis; assembly: GCA_004027165.1. Taxonomy (NCBI): domain Eukaryota; kingdom Metazoa; phylum Chordata; class Mammalia; order Rodentia; family Ctenomyidae; genus Ctenomys; species Ctenomys sociabilis. The sequence continues at coordinate 15,811 of PVKA01025407.1, read as the reverse complement.
CACTAACATCACAGGTGGATCATCTGAATATGCCAACAGACAAAGTGTTCTCTGTGTTGGTCACATTGGTCAATGTTATAGCTAAATGAAATGCCACCAGCAGAAATGCAAATAGAGTTTGGGTGAGGCACTAGGTGTTTTGTGGGATAGTACTTTCATATCCAGTGGTGACAAGGAACATGAAAATATATACAGCCCAACTGAAGCAAAGTTCTCATAATCATCAGAAATAAAAGCTTTCTAGGTGACCCTAACCACCAATTTATTTAAAACTTATTAATTATTTATAAAGATGCAGATTTACAATGAGTGGTGAAAGAGGGAGATGATGAAGATTAACCGTACTGCATGAAATCATTTTAAAAGATTCCAGGCTACTGTGCCATTAAAACTCAGAAGCAGAGAAGACATAATATTAGAAAAGTGGATCTACACAGTCAAGTAGAAATGACACCAAAAGATTTTGGTGTGCTCTATCACATCTATTCAGCTTACCTCTCTTTTCAGCTGTCTGAACAGTTGTAAGCTTGCACTCATATGCTTCACCTTCAAGAACTAACAACAATCTTTACAGATTCTTTCCTCTTGCCTTCACAAACACTTCTATAAGTCAATATAGAGGATATTCAACCTGAATATGAGAATTTTTCCAGTGATAAGCATCACGGTGGTGTGGAGAAGCCATCGGATAAATGTCCCAGGTTTCTACACGTACTGACAAAATAAAATCCTAGTTGTCTAATGTTACACAAAAAACATTAACTTTATATCCAAGTCTCATTCTCCCTGCTCATCATTTCTTCTCCACAGTTAAATTCATAAAATTTTGTACCAGTCTTTAGCTAAGGGTCTGATTTAGTGAATCTATGATTGTGAGATTGCCTCCCACAACTAGAACAGAAAAGATTCCTACCTATACACTTATATTTACTTTCATTCTTAGCTTTTCCATCTTAGAAACTTAGGTACTCTTTATCCTTTTCACGGACAAACTCTGTACTAGTCCCTTGAATCCATCCTCTTATGTATCCTTCGACATCTCAATCTAATGTTTACCTTTTGTTATGGTTTGTGTCTAGATGTCTCCCCAAAGCCTCATGCAGTCACAGTCTAGAGTTTGTGATTAATTCGTGATCCAATGCTAGGATTATGTGTGTGAGTACCACACCCACCCTGGGATGATAGCCTCAATGTACTGTAAGGAACAGAAAGAGGCTACTGCTGCCGTTACGTTTTGCTCTTGCTGTTTTGTTATTTTTTTGTCATGAACTGCTGCCCTCTGCCATGTGTTACCCTGCACTGGAGTCAACTGATTATGTTCTGAAACCTCCACAAACTGAGCTAAATAAACCTTTCCTTCCTTAATTCTTGGTGTCAGGTATATTGTCCCAGAAATGAGAGAAAATAAATGAGACACCTTTCCTTCTTCAGAATCTTGAATTAAACAACACCCTACTCAGCAACCAATGGTTACAGAGGAACTTAAACAAGAAAATCAACATCTACAATTTAATGAAAATTCAACCACAACTTATCAGGACTTAGAGAATGCGATGAAAGCAATTCCCAGAGGGAAATTTATAGCTAGAAACTCACACATTAGGAAAACAAACCAGGAATAAATAAACATCCTAATGTTACACCTGCAACATCTAGAAAAGGAAGAGCAAACCAAACCCAGAGCCCAAAGACGGGAAGAAATCATAAATATTAGAGCATATATTAATTCAATTAACACAAAGAAAACAGTTCAAAGAATTAATGAATCAAAAATCTGGTTCTTTGAAAGATTAAATAAAATTGATAAGCTCCTAGCTGACCTCATCAGAAGGAGGAAAGAAACAATTCAAATACAAACAATAAAGAATGAAAAGGGTTTATTCACCACAGACCCAGTGGAAATTCAGAAGCTTATCAATACCTACTTTGAGGACATTTACTCTCACACAATAGAAGACACAGAAGAAATGGACAGATTCCTAGAAAGGTACACATTACCAAAAATGAATCAAGAAGATACATCAACTTTCAATAACTCAGTAACAGCCAATGAAATATGACATGCACTAAAAACTCTACAGACAAAGAAAAGTCCAGGTCCTGATGGATTCACACCTGAATTTGCAAGAAATTTACAGAAGATAAAATATCCTATGCTCCTCAAACTCTTCAAAGAAATTGAAAAAAAGCAATCCTCCCAAAATTATTGCTGGAGGCAAGTATTATATAATACCAAAACCAGGGAAAGATGAAAATAAAAAGACATCTACATACCAATCTCCCTCATGAACATACATGCAAAAACTCTCAATAAAATCCTAGCATATAGAATGCAACAAATCACCATAATAAGGTAGGATTCATCCCAGGGAAGAAATATATGCAAATCTATAAATGTAATACACTATGTCGATGAAGCCAAATCTAAAAACCACATGATCATCTCAATTGATGCCAAAAGGGTCTTGACACAGTGCAGCACTCATTCATCTTTAAAGTCCAACAGACAGCTGGAATATATGGCCTCTAATTCAATCTGCTAAAAGCTATCGATGACAACCCAATGGCTAATATAATTCTAAATGTGGAAAAACTCAAGGTAGATAGTATTAATTATTGAATCTGGGATATAATTCAGCTATAAAAAATAAGTATACAGCTACACTCTCTTAAGTTTCTGATTAAAGACATCTGCTATAATAATGTCTGTAAGTACAATATCATGTATGCACCTTGTACAATACCAAAACATTATGAAAACAGTCTGCAATGTATTAATTATCAAATCTGTCCTGTTAATTTGTCTTGAAACTGTCTCATTGCTATTTGTTCTTCAATTTAAAAAAAGGAAAAAAAATGTGGAAAAACTGAAATCTTCTACTGTCAGATCTGATACAATGCAAATTTGTCCTCTATCTCCTTTCTTCTTCAGTACACTACTGGAATCATCAGCTAGAGTCAAGACTAGAGAGAGAAAAAAAAGGAAAAAAATGCTTAAAGAAGAAGTTGAATTATCATTATTTGCAGATGACATAATGCTTTCCTTGGAAGACCAAAAAACTGCACCAAGAAGCTACTAGAATTGATACACAAATTCAGTAGCACAGCAGGATACAAAGTGAATACCAAAAAGTCTGTAACATTCCTCTACATACATGAGGAACAAACTGAGAAGGAAATTAGAGAAAAAATACATTTTATGATAGCACCTCAGAAAATGAAATACTTTGGAATTAGCCTAACTAAAGAAGTCAAAATTGTTTACAAGGAAAATTATAGTACTGTGTAAAAAGAGATTGGAGAGGTTTTCATAAAATGGAAAGATACTCCCTGCTCCAAGATAGGAACAACCAACATTGTGAAGATGGCCAAACTGTTAGAACTTGGTAGAAAGATGAATCAGATATTCAACAGAGAGTTAACAGACAAAATCCCCCAGTTTCATTTCTACAGATCAACTCACTGAATCTGGGGCCTGGCTAGGTATAATTCCAATTGCAGTATGATGATGTAGCTATTGTGCAAACTTGTATTTGTTGCTTCAGTGGATTGGAAAAAATGGAAAGGCAAGTCCAGGGGATACTCAGAAATCATTTGCTAAGCTTCTCCAATCTAATAAGGAGCCAGGTGCAGATTTTGTCTCCTGATTAAGGGAGGATATACACAAAACAGTGAGAGCACCAGACTTGAGGCATTTATTGGTACAAACTTTGGTCTTTTGAGAATGCAAATACCAAATGTCAAGAAAGCTGTACATCCCTTAAAGGCACATGGTACATCATTGCAAGAATATATTAAGGCCTGTGCTGATATTGGCTCAGAGTCCTACGAAGCTAATTCATTGGCAGCTGCCTTACAGTCCTTTTGTAAACAAAATAATACCAAATATTTTAAGTGTGGAAAAACGAGTCATGAGAAAAGAAAAAGATAAAAAGGGAAAAAGAGATAAGAATAACAAGACTACTCCAGGACTTCGTCTGAGATGTGGAAAAGGTAAACAGTGGTCTAATGAATGCTGCTCCAAACTTGATAACTTTTACAAAATTAAAACTGGAGTTTTCAGCACTATTCCAAAAGATACTGTAGCTCTGACTGTAGAAAGGAATAGCATTATTATCCAATTATTAATAGTGATTATGAAGGAGAAATATTACTTATAATACCTACTATGAAACATTTTCAAATTAAAACTTAATTGCGTCTTAAAAATAGAGAGGGCTGGGGAGACGGCTCAGTAGAATAAGTGCTTCCCTGGCAAGCACAAGGGTCTAAATTCAATCCCTGGTTCCACCAAAAAAAAAAAAAATTACAACTCAGCTTCTCTTTATTATGCATATTAGAATTCATACTGCATTGCCTGGCCCTATTTTCAGCAGGAAACAACCAGATATTTACTTATAGGTAGTGTTCAATAAAGTTGAAGGTGTTTTCTAAAAGTTTTGCTAAAAACGAAAAAAGGGCTCTTTTAAATTCCAAACAGTTGGTTCCAAGCAGTGGGGTGCTGCCAGGGGCAACAGGCACAAATGAGATCACAGAAGGCCTCAGGCTCCCACCCCCTCCCATCCCAGGCTGACCCAGATAGGCATCTGCAAGATAGGTTCAGCCACACAGGCCTGTGTTCCTGGCGCTCAGTAGGTGGGTCATGAGTGTGATGTACTGTGGCTCTAGTGCTGGCTGTGCACATGGCTAGCTTCACAAGTTCTTAAAGCTCAAGATGGCATCTATATTTAAAATCTGGGCAAAAACAAAGCATCCAGTGGTCAGAGCAGGAGTAACAGCAGGCACATAGTGGCTATGCACAGAGGCCATGGCTAAAGGGCCATAGCTCCCTTAAAGCTTTAGGAGGTAATGTGGGCTCAAGAAAATTCTTTGTAGGTACTAAGACTACTACTGCTAGCAGCTTTCCCTGCACTGGCAGAGGGTAAAATCAACCAAAGGTAGCCCCAATGCTAAATGGTCTGCAGGTTTTGTTTGGTGCAGTCAGTGCTGTTCATATAGGGAAATTGAAGTTAAAATTCTATCCAATCAGGGCAGCCGAATACCTCAGCAGATTAAAACATCTGCCGTCAGGTGCAGGGGCCAGGGTTCCATCTTGGGCCTACCATGACGGCCCCACCCCAGGGGCACACTGAGACCACAATTGAGAATGGCCATGGTGGCACGCACCTGTAATCCCACCTCTTGGGAGGCTATAAACAGGCGGGTCACTACTAGTTCGATATGAACATGCTGTAGACCCTTCCCTAAAATACAAAAACAAAAAAATTCTATCCAACCAAATCATTGTTTAAACCATACCAGATTCTTACATTGCTCAGTTTTTTTTTTTTTTTTTTTTTTTTTAGTGAAGGGTCTACAGGGTGTTCAGGGTCTCACTACTGGATCAGACTCATAGTGATCTGCCTGTTTTATAGCCTCCCAAGAGCTGGGATTACAGGTGTGTGCCACCACCCCCAGTCTCAGTTGCTCTCTCAGCGCACCCCAGGGCCAGGGCCAACACAGCAGGCCCAGGTATAGAACCCGTGGAACCTCTGGCTGCTGGGCCTGCTTGCAGGCACTCTAATTTGCTGAGCTATTTGGCCAGCCCATAAAATACATTGTTTCTCATGTAACTGTTCTCCAGCTGATGGACATTTGTATGTTTTTCAGTTATTTGCTGTTACAATCAATGCTTGAATAGTGCTGCAAAAAATCATTTATACATAAACAGGTGTACAGATTTCCCAAGATTACTGGGTCAGATAGTCATATATATTTGCAATTTTATAGATGCCACCAAATTGTCCTCCAAGGAACTATTCAGATTTAAGCTCTTAGCTCAAATGTATTATATTTCTATTTTCCCAAGCTTGGTGCAGCATACAATAGAACCTATGGAGCAGGAGCAAGGCACTGAGGAGACTCTGTACTTACTGACACATAAACATCTCCAGGATGTGTTATTAAACAAAGGAAAGCAAGATGCAGAACATAGTGTACACATGCTGCCTTAATAAGCCAGTGTGTAACAACTCTGGAAAGACATAAAAACTTGTAGGAGAGTGAGCAGTAGAAAATAAAAGGAGAGGGGAATGGGTCCTCTGTTACATAATCTTTATATATTTTTAAATATTTGAAACAAGGTAATAGTTATTGAGAGAGTTAAATTTTGGAAAGTATATACAAATAAAAAATGCATTGTTTCTCAATTTTATTTGTGTATTATTTATTGTTGCAGTATGGAGGACTGAACTCTGGACCTTGCACTTGCCAGGCAAGTGCTTATATGGCTGAGCTCTGTCCCAGCTCAAACGATCATTTTAAAGGCTTTCCAAATGCAAATGTGGGTGGCCTCCAGGTAAGACAGCTACAAGGGTAAAAGGCCATTGTCCCAGCATATTTTAAAAGATTACTTTAAATTCTTTTAATTCCTAGTAAGTTTGATAGCTTGTTTTATTGTCCTAAATTAAGAATGGCATTAAAATTAGATATTGATACTTTACAAACAAATATAAAGGTTTAAAATAATATCCAAAAGTCATGGGATTTAAACAGTTGCTTGATTTTCACATCCCATTTAAATACAAAAAGGCCTAATAGTTGGCCTCCAAAGAGGGTACAAGCTATGATAACTTCTTCGCATTTGGGTCAACTTATGCAACAAAGATGTATTGTGACCCAAAATGTACTAATCAACCATTCATGATTTTCAGTCTTTATTTGATAATATTATTTGGCTCCATACAGACTTTTGTCTAATTTCTTTGGTGTCACTGATTGTCATTATCTAAGTCAAATTACATATTTTTACAGATAAGTCATATTAGGTTAAGTGACAAAATACATGGCTTCCTCTTCCAAAATATAAAATACAGGTTTCTCACTGTACAATCAAAATTCTATTAAAGCAAACAGGAGTCAATCATGTCAACTTCACTTGTTAATATATACTAGTAAATTTTTAAACTTTTACAGAGACAAAAAGACAAAGTATGTAAGAGAAAAAAGTGCTTAAAATGGTCCTTTGAAGAGATTTCCATACCAGAAAATGGAAGGGACTCAGTCCATTACTTTACCTGGGCCAATGGATAGGCTTCTGTTTTTCCAGAGAATGCTAACTAATGTATTTGGGTACCAGAGTGCACTGACAGGCTGTACCATGAAGCCAGACATGAAAAAGTTAACAGCAATGAGGCCAGATCTAGCCCAGAGCCTATTCAAGGAACCAACCAAATGGAAATGTAAGATCCAAATAGGTGATAAAATATTTAAAAATAATTGAGCTACATTGTCTGTATATAAAAACACAAAATATGCATATTAATTATAGAGAAAAGATTTTATTCATTCAAATTTTTCTAAGAGGTCTCTGATAATTGACAATTAACAAAATCTGACTAGTGTACTCATAGTTATGCATTTCTAAAAATTGTAATATTTATTATAATTTAATTTGTTCAAAGATTTATTTGAGTGTACTCTTGATTTTATAAAGATGTTTATGTTGACAGTTTTGTTTTTATTTTTAGGTGCACAGTAGAGAAACAGGCAGAAGAAAGAAGGGAAAGGGGCTTTATTTTCTTTAAGGGCATGTAGAGAATGTGGGGAAGGATGAAGGATTCTCTGAAGTTGAACAAACTTAGGTGCTTGAACTCAACACCACAGTCCAACACAGTCCAGCATTCCACAGTAATAGTGAGTTATTCAAAGAAGTTGTCGACCATAGCCACTTACAGCTCAGCTTAATATTATGGCCCCACAATGTATACTTCATTTTTATACTTTTCTGCTGGATGGTTAAGACCTAGATAGATCAAGACTTATATACCAACACATGAACTTTATATTTCTTATGTGGTCAGTGAAGTCCTCACAGGGTTTATCTTGTAGTCCTGTACATTATTCTGTAGATCCTTTGTCAGTGTCATCCATGTGGATGAGTCACAGCGAATGATTGACCAGTTTGCTCTCTGTGAGAGCTTGAGAGAAAGTTTTCTCTTCATGTGACTCTCCCCAGGCACACTATAGAACTTCAATCTCTTTCCTCTGTGGCTCCATAATCTCTTTGTTCAGAAAATTTGGAGCTTCTGAAACTGTCTGATTGATATTTGTACTTCAATAAAATAAAAAATAAATTAAAAAAAAAGTTGAACAAAGAGGGGCTGAGGCTTTTATGGCCTTTTGCTAGGGGTGGAGTTTGGAGGGAATGTTTGCATACACCTGAGGAGCTGTTTGGGGGTCTTTCCTCAGGCGGTGGGTAGGGTGAAAGGAAATCGTATCCTGGGCCAAGTCGGAGAAGAAGGGGAGAGGCGATCTTGGGGAAGATGAGCTTTTGTTTGAAGGGGTTCAGCCAGATTAAATGACCATCATGATGATTTTAGCAATTTATACTAGGGCCAGAACCTATCATATGTGTCTGTGTATTTCTGCGTTTGTGTGTCTTTCAATGAACAGCTGTTCCTCTTTTATCTTTTTTGGTGATTTGTTCTAAATGCAATTTGAGACTTAGAAGCATGCTTTTTCCTGAATTACCAGCTAGTCAAAGTGATATTAAAATTGATTTATACACAATGCATCATAAGATTTAAGCTAATCAAACAAAAATTCCCTAGAATAGGAAAATTTATTAGAGAGGAGTCCAATTGATGAATAAGAGGTGTGGTGTGGCCAACCTTTTTATTCTTTAATGTGGGGCTTCCAATAGTCTCAAGTCTCTTAGGAGACTGTTGTGGGTTCATTCAAATCAATATAGGAATCCAAGTATCCAATTAAAATTTGAAGGTCTTATATTAGCTGAGCTCAACAGAAACCCCTGTTTCACAGCCTAAGTGAGCAGGCACCAGAGAGAATGTATAAAGAGAAGACAAAAAGAAAAAAAATACAAAGAGAATATGCAATATATCCTGTTTCTCAAAAAGTTAGAGTAAATGTATAGCCTGCTTGTCAAACAGATTAGCACGCATCCTCCCTGTGAGAACAATAGCATCCTGTTATTGTTTAGGGTCAGGGCTTTCTCAGGGTATATTTCCTCCATATGGTTACTTGTTTCACATGTAGGCCTGTTTTTGCAACTCTGGGGTCAGCTAAAGTTTATCACGGCAATACTTGTTCTGAATCTAGGCATGACAGAGACACCTTTAATAAATAAGTCAATGATTAAAAGATAAAGCTTTTCAAAAAAGTTACAATAAGATTTTCTCTTTAAAAATGGTTTTGGTACAAAACTAAATTAAGAAGCAAAGATTCTCACATGTGTATGGCAATTCACTATTCTTAATCTCATGGTATATTAAGTGTATTTTTGATTCCAGGTGTACAAGTCTTTCAAAGTGTAAAATAAAGATTTCTTATTGGGATAAGACTTTTCCTCAAATTCAGATTTCTGTCTTTTACAAAAAACTTGTGATGTATAGCTGATTTAAGGATAACTAATTAGATGAAAGAAATTTGTGGAAAGGGCCAGCCAAGTAGCTCAGCTGATTAAAGCACCTGCAAGCAGGCACAGGGGCCAGGGGTTCAATCTCCGGGCCTGCCATGCCAGTGCCACACCCTTGATGCACTGAGATGGCAATTGAGACTGGGCGTGGTGGTGCGCACCTGTAATCTGAGCTCTTGGGAGGCTGTAAACAGGCGGATCACTATGAGTCCAAAGTAGGCAAGGGTATCTGCAAGTAATTTGTACCAAGCCAGCAGCTGCAGTAACTACAGTTTCATCTTCAGCTACACCATGTTTCTGTTGGCCAAGAACACATTAGGTCGTTTTCCAGCATGGAACGTTCAACAAACTGTAACAAGGCAGAGCCACCAGAAATGCACACCTGATTTCCATGACAAACACGGTAATGCTACATTAATTGGCAGAGCCACATTCTGTACTGCTGCGTGGACCTGTACGGCAACACAAACTGGAATAGAAGGGAGCCTTTCCCCTGTTGGCAGAGTCACCCCCAAGGAATGGAGAGATCAGGAATCATGCCAGCTGATAGGATACAGCTAAATTATTTCTAAACTAAATCATAATTGATGCCAAGTAAAAGTGCTGTGTATCCATTAAAATATGGCCTATTGAAGAAATAAAGTAAAATTAAAACCTTGAAAAAAAAACTATGAGTCCAAGCTAGCAGTGCGACCCTGAACACCTGTTCCCAAAAAATACTAAATAAATAAAATGTTTTTCCTTTGACTAATGAATTTCTAGTTTTTTACCCAATGTTCTTGAAAATAATTTTTTACATTTTTATCAAAGAAAGAATGACCAATTGAGTGAGACTGGTGTGATTTAAACACTATTCTGAGTAGACTGAACTATTACTTTTATTTTTTTTTCCTGTATAATCAGTGTTCATGATACCAATGAAACCTGGAGACCCCTTTGTTTTGAGACTGCTGCTTTTACTCTATGGCCTCAGGGCTGAGCACGTTGCTAGCAACAGTTTGATTATTTTAGTACCTGGAATGGGCTCCTTGCCCACATTTCCTTTCCCCAAGAGTCGAAGGGGCTATGGCCTCATAGCCAGGGCTGATGTGCACACCTTCTGTGTGTGTTGGCTGTCACTCTGGCTCTGATGTCTGGATATTTCACTTTTGCCCAGATACTAAATATAGACACTGCTTTGAGCCTAACAAACAGTCAATGCCCACACCTTGCACAGCCAACACTAAGGCCATGGTGTGCCATAGGCATGGCCCTACTACTTAACATCAGGTGCCCAGGACTGTGGTCAGCAGAGCACACCAACCCTCCATGGCTTGACCAGGCATGGATGCAAAGCAGCTGGGACATCCCAGCTGTGCTTGTGTAAGGACAGAAGCCTGGGCTGTCCCTAAACCCAGTTTGTGCCCCTCACCCCAGGGGTACCACCATGCAGCTTGGAATTCATTACTTTCAATTGGAAAGCACTTTTTTTCTAATTGAGCAAAGCTAGAGATTCAAGCTCTATCTTCTGTACCTTTGCTCCATTCTCCTTGTCCCATTTGGGTCTTGATTTTAAAACAGTACTCCACACTAAGTCCTTTGCAGTGATCCTAGGAAGTAACTTAAATATAAGAACAACAACAAAAAAAATTACATCTGTGGTTCTTGAAACTCTGTCCCAATTTTAATTCCATAATTCTTTCTCCTTTTTTTGCAATCTCCTGAACCTGTTTTTCTTTTTCATCTCATTTATCTCTCTGGTCCTAATCAACCTGCTTCTGGCCTTAAGTAAACCCATTTCTGGCCCTAATGAACCTTCATCCCTAGTACCTATAAGTACTTGAGAAGCCGTTAACTTTTAAACTACGACCTCTGAGTAATTAGAGTAGCAGAGAGGTTACTTTTAAGTTGTGCATTAGAAAGGCAGTCACAATTTGAGGGTTAAAAATACCAAATTTACTATCCCTGAAAGAAAAACATATGAGAGTGGCATGGTGGGATGCCTACAGGAATTATACATGCCTCTAATCCTAGCATGTTGGGATTGTGAAATAGAAAAATCACAAGTTCTTGGGCTGGCCAAATAGCTCAGCAGACTAAAGTCCTGCAAGCAGGGGCAGGGGCTGGCTGTTCAATCCCCTGGGCCTGCCATGATGGCATTCTGAGAGGGCAATTGAGACTGAGCATGATGGCACATGCTCTTGGCAGGCTACTAACAGTCGGTTCACTATGAGTCTGATCTAGTGGTGAGACCCAGAACATCCTGTAGACCCTTCCCTAAAATACAAAACAAAATAAAACACAAGTTCTGGCCCATCCTAGACAAATGCAAGACTGAATGAGACCCTGTCTCACAATAAACAACATTCAAGTCATGTATATAGCTTAGCTTAAAGGCCCAGAATTGCAGGAATCCTTGAAATAACTAATGACATCAACTTTGAGAATGGTTTTTAGACACAGAACCAACCTGGAGGAGACACCTGAGCACCAGACCAGGGTCACTGGTGGATACCATCTCACCCCAGAAAGAATGGCTATCATAAAGAAATCAACCAACAAAAATTGTTGGAGAGGCTGTGGAGAAAAAGGAAGCCTTCTACACTGCTTGTGGGAATGTAGACCGGTGCAACCAGTATGATTATTGTATTCTTTTTTGGTTGAACTGTTTTTCAGGAGATGTTTATTTGTTGTTTTTGGTGTCGAGGACTGAACCCAGGGCTTCCAGCTTGCTAGACAAGCATTCTACCACTGAGCCAAATCCCCAGCCCCAGTGCAACCATTATGGAAATCAGTGTGGAGACTGTTAAAGACTAGGACTGAAAATCCATTTCAATGCAGCTATCACCCTTCTGGGCACTTTCCCAAAATAACTGAAAATATCATAGCATAGTGATATATGCCTGCCTATGTCTATAGCAGCACAATTTATAGTAGCCACATCTTGGAAACAACCAAAATGCCACCTGTCACCTGAGGAATGGATGAAAAAGATTTTTTTTTTACAATACAGTATTACTCAGCTATAAGTAAAAATAAACTCTAAGCCTTCATAGGCAAGTGGATGCAACTTGAAGCTATACTCATAAGTGAAATAAACCAGACCCACATGTGTAAATATGTTACTGTCTCACTAGTACAAGAAGTCAAATGAAGAAATAAAAATTGAAAGGCATAACACAATTAAATGGAAAGGGAGAACCTGAGGGTTAAACAACAAAGAGAGGGAAAGGAGAAAAGGCAAGAAATATCGTAGGAACAAGACCATATATTTATGGTTAAGGCAATGGTCCTAAAAATTTCTATTAGGTTTTTTAAAATAGCAGTTAATTGGAAAAATTCTCACCCTGACTAATTCTATATACTGATATCTGTGAACTAAGCAACTACATTGCAGACAGCAGTGTGTAGCACTAAACCATGCTTAAAATACCTGTCATTTTGGTCTTCTAAATGTGAACTGCTTCTAATGTCATATTAGTTATTATTGTACTCCTTTTAAAGTAAACATCTGGAGAAAAGAAAATACACAAGGGACAAGAAAATAAAAATGTAGCAGGATTGTACTGCTACAGTGTTGCATATGGTTTGATTTCTAAATTTCTGTGTAAAAATGTGTAATTGTTTTTTAACATTCAAAAGGGATTCCCTTGCACTTGCCAGGGAAGTGCTTATTCCACTGAGCCATCTTCCTGGCCCCAATGTTATGCTTTAATATATCCTCCAAGACATTTCAGAATTATTTTACCAGTCTATAAGGTTCTTTTCCTCTTCAAAGCATGCAATCACAGCAGTTGTTTTGAAAATACTTTAAATTTTAGCCAGTATTTATCAATTCTTTCAATGATATCTCTGTGAAACATAATAGGTAAATAAGGTACAATTTGCAGAGCTTCCTCTAAGACTACAGGAAGTCACCCACTGCCCAGAGTTGAATAGAACTAGTTTTTCTTTGAGAAAGAGCCAAGCATTTAGTTGGATTTTGAAAGATTGAATATCTGAGGGTTCCATAACAAATGAGAAAAGGCATCTTGAGAAGATTCATATTGTTTGTTTAGTTGTATTTCACAAAGGCAGCCTGAGTTTAATATGATTAAGTGACTGGGAAAACAATTTCCATCAGCAAAACATTTAACTCAGATTTCATTCAAAATATTTACATTGCAATTCTGAAATTATTGTATTTCCTTAATATTATAATTGTAATTTCTCTTTAGGTGGCTAGAGAGAAAGCATTCATTCAATGTTCATATTTATTTCTATATTATTTATTTCTTTTAGTATGTTTGCTGTGCATAAATATATCTATTGGGAAAAAGAAGCAAACCTATATAAAATACCCTAATTCTGCCTTTATCCCAGCATCTCTCCACCGTCCCACATCACTCCATCTTTTGGTCTTCTTTCTTTTGCAAGAGTGCTACCCCTATGTTTCCTCTTATCAAACTTTTATTTTGTTCTTCAATTTACTTGTACTTTTCCTTCCTTCCTTCCTTCCTTCCTTCCTTCCTTCCTTCCTTCCTTCCTTCCTTCCTTCCTTCCTTCCTTCCTTCCTTTCCTTCCTTCCTTCCTTCCTTCCTCCTTTCCTTCCTTCCTGCTTTCTCTTTCTTTCTTTCTCTCTTTCTTTCTTTCTTTCCTTTCTTCCTTCCTTCCTTTCTTTCTCTCTCTCTCTCTATCAATCTCTCTCTCTCTTTCTTTGTATTTTTGCAGTTCCAAGGATTGAACACAGGACCCTGCACTTGCCAGGCAAGTGCTTATTCTACTGAAGTATCTCCCAGGTCCCACTTTACATTTCTTGAATAAGCAAAACAATGCATATTTAACCTTGTGTGTCTGTTACATTTCCCTTAACACTCTGATAGTCTCAATGTGCATCCCTTTTCCTACAGTGAATCAAATTTCTGATATTGACATGAGACTGATATTTCATGATATACAATTAACCCATTCTTATTTAATTTTGTTATTTATTTATATTTGATTATTTCATATGAAGGTAACCATACAGTATTTATATTTCAAAGTTTAATTGAGGGGCCAGCCAAATAGCTCAGAGGATTAAAGCACCTGCAAGATCCCGCTCACGCCTGCCCAGTCCCTGAGACCGGCCAGAGACAGCGCGGCCAACTCCGCCATCTTCCTATACCCCGCTCACGCCCGGCCAGCCAGAGACCAGCCTGAGACAGTGGATGACTCCAGTGGCCTCCTGGTTCCCGTGCCAAGCTCTCCCAGCGAGAGCGAATTTACAGGACTCACCAGGCTTCCCAGATCAGTGAGAGTGTGGTGAGTCTGAGGGAGAGCCTTTGGCTTCTTCCCACGCGCCCTACGAGGATCCCTGTCCCCAACTCCTCCAAGCCAGTGACTGGCCTGAAACCTCAGGACCCACTCACCAACATCTCCCTGGATCCCCTGACCTAAAGCCCACTGATTGAGTGGGAATTTCCACGATTCTCTGGGCATCAAAGGTCAGTGAGTGTAGAACCCCAGGCCCGTCATGCCTGAGATACATTTCCCAGGGATTAAGCTGCCCGCCACTCCCCATGGCCCGGTGACAGCTCCAGGCACACTGTGCCAGAGAAACATTTCCAGGTGGTTACTGGTCCCACCCTACAGCCCCAGACCCAGTGCAGGTCGGCCTGGAGTGAGAACTCCAAGCCTGTCACACCGGAGGGACATTTCTCAGCAATCCACGTTCCCATGCTATGGACGGAAACCCAGCACAGCCTGGCCTGTGAGTGAGGGCTCCAGGCTCACTGCACCAGAGGGACCTTTCCCAGCCTTCTCGAGTGACGGCCTGTAGACCCGGACCCAGCACAAGCTGGCCGGCTCAGTACAGCCTACTCAGTGAAGAAGATCATCCACTATCCTTTTGTGAGCCCAGAAGACCCATCAAAGCACAGACCAACCCACCTGGGGAACAACCTGCCTGACACAGGAGGGCTGACCCCGGGAACAAACACAGGGGAACTAAAGGAGCTGCAGCAAAAAAGGAACTGAACACAACAGCTAGACCCAGGATAGGAATACCTGGAAAATCTCAAACTTAATAGACTGGCACCCGAATCTCATAACAAGCTAAGGTTATAGCTGCACCAAAGCGCTACACCAAAGGTCAAAGATCAGTGCTATACAAAATGACAAAGAGAAGGGGAAAAATGCAATCCCATAACTTGAGTCCATCAGGAAGGGCAGAGGACACTAGCTCAGCTGCAACGAATGAAGTAACAGATACAGCAGCAAAGGAACAACAGCAGAAAGCTATAGAGGAAATAAAACAAGAAGTAATTCCCCAATTTAAAAAAGAAATATTTGAATACATAGAATCTGAAATAAAGAATGAATTCCAGAAATATTGGGTGGAAAAACGATGCTCACCCAGAACAAGTGCAGAGAGCACTATTCCAACTGATATATATG
>PVKA01025406.1:0-33009 GCA_004027165.1 Ctenomys sociabilis | reverse complement strand
GTCAAAAGTGGGCACTCCATTGACATTCAACTACCTTAGGTTCTTGAACTCGACACCACAATCCAACACAGTCCAGCATTCTGCAACCATAGGGAGTTATTCAAAGAAATTGTCGACCATATCCATTTACAGCTCAGCTTAATATTATGGGCTCACGATGTATACTTCATTTTTATACATTTATGCTTTTCTGCTGGATTGCATAAGGCGATGCATAACCCCAATATTGCTGAAAAATGTGGATATAATGAGCATGTATTTTTTATGTCACAAAGACAATTTTTAGTGAAGTTCAGTATAAATGGTATGATAGACATTAAGTATAGTTGGCTTGAGTATCCACAGGTTCCATTCCTTGGATTCAACCAACTACAGATCAAAAATATTCAGAAAAAATACTACATCCGTAATAATATGCAGACTTTTCTTGTCATTATTTCCTAATCAATACAGAATAACTTTATAGAAGATGTACATTATATATATATTAGGTGTTGTAAGTGATCCAGAGGTGATTTAAACCATAATTGAGAATATGTACACTATGCTGTTTTGTATAAGAGATTTGAGTTTTCGTGATTTTTTTTTTTTTATGGGAGGAGGGTTCTGTGTTGACCAGGATGTTCCGGAACTTGTGAGCTCAAGCGATCTTCCTCTGTAGCTTCCTGAGTAACTGAGGTCATGGGTGTACACTACCATGCCTGGTTTCATTTACAAATCTTGATATCCATGGGGGTGTCCTAGAAGCAATTCATTGTAGACTCCTCTCTTTCTGTACTTTAATGGGCGATTTTTCTCAGGTGTTTATCTACCTATCTCTGTTCCAATATTCACAGTGTCCTGTTGGAGGAGAATACTGAGCTCACTGTCCCTATCCTGGATGTCCTTTCCAGCCTGCAGCTTGACCCTGACTTCCTGTCAAAGGTAGGAAAGGCACTGCTCTCCAGAAACAGGGCCAGCTTTCTGACTGGGATACTATGTCAGTCACTATTTTGGGAGAAATCATGTGTACTGAAAATTGCATTTTAAAAATATACTGAATGACATTTGACTTTTTGCTTTATTTTTAATAGATTTTAAGATTCTATACTGTTAAAGATTTATTGCCTACATTTGCACTTTCTCTCAGTCTTTTTTTTTTTTTTCCCCCCTTTGGCTGGTGTGTGGATTGAACCCAGGAGCACTTTACCACCCAGCTATGTCCCCAGCCCTTTTTATTTTTAATTTTGAAATAAGATCTCTTTAGGCTGACCAATGAGGATCAGACTTTCGATCCTCCAGCTTTAATCTCAGTAGCTTGAATTAAAGGTATTTTTCACTACATCTGGCCACTGGTCTATTATTTTGTTGACACAGGATCTTGAACTTGAGCAGATCCTCCTGCCTCAGCCTTCTAAGTGCTGGAGTTATAAGCACACACTGCTGTGCCTGGCCGTGGTCTGTTTTTAAGTAAAATATTTTAATGGAAATCCAGTACAATAATAGTTTCCCTTTTGTCACCTGTTTGGAAAGCTTTGGCATTAGCAATTGAAAGTTTGTAATTTGAGGAAAGACAAAAGATGCTTTTCTTCCTAAGTTACAGGTTTTTCTAATTTTGTCTAGCATTACTGGGTTGAGTAGTAGTAACAATAGAAATTTGAAGTTTTTGTGTTTATTTTTAGGTCCGCCAATTGGCAATGCGTAAGCTGGACTCCTTCAAACTGGATGATTTGCCTGTGATAATCAAGTTCATTCTTCATTCTGCAACAGCCACTAATGCATTTGAGGTATACTATTATGAATTACCAGACTATCCAGTTTGGTGATTGCCTATAATCCCAGTACTCTGGGATTCTGAGGCAGGAATATCACAGGCTTAAGCCCAGCCTGGACAATTTAGTAACTTAGTGAGAACCTACCTCAGAATTTAAAAAGAGTTGCTGTTGTAGCTCACTGTGAAGATCCTGGGTTCCAGCCACAGTACACACGCAAAAGAAAAAAACCATCATATTTAAAGATATGTCAGGATAAATTATTTAAATTAATCTTTTATTTATTTGGTGTAGCATCTTGCTACATAGCCTGTCTCAGCCTCCCCAGCACTGAGTTTACAGGCATGTGCTACTCTGCCCAGTTTTGGGTGGGCAAGGCATGCCATACCTGGGATCAAACCTGGGTCCTTGTGCTTTCAGGCAGGCGCTTAAACTGCCCAGCCATCTCTTTGACTCCCAAATTATTTAAACTAATAGGTGGAAATTGTTCTTCTCACTAGGTGTGAGAGTACATGCCTATAATCTCAGCACTCTGGAGGCTGAGGCATGAAGATTGCCACAAGTTCAAGGCCAGCTTGGGCCTTACAGTTAGTTCAAGGCCAGCTTGAACTACATAATGAGACTCTCAACAAACCAAAGGGTAGGACCAGGTGGATAGCTCAGAGGAATATGTGCCTGTCTGGTCCTTGAGTTTGATCCCTGGCTCCAAAAAAAAAAAAAAAAACAAAGGGTACCCAGCATCTAAGTTGCTGAGGCAGGAGGATCGCCGGGAGTCCAAGGCCAGCTTGGGCTGCAGAGTAAAGTTCAAGGCTGACCTCCACAAACTGCTTAGTAAGCCTGCCTAAAAAAAGGGACAGAAACAAAGGGAAAAAAATGTTTTTCCTCAAATTGTTTTGCCCCAGACTAATTAATAATGTTGATAATTATTAATCATGTTGTTGATGACAACATTTAGGCAGTGGTATTGCTAGTCAAATTACTTGTTCTGAATTAGCTACTATGGATTGTATTTGCTAATGCTATAGGCCCTCAAGTGATTATACAGTTGGGGGTGACATACTAATGTTAATCATTCTCATCAACACCCTTTCAAAGTGATTTGTCCAGTGTCTTAAGTTGGATATT
Organism: Ctenomys sociabilis; assembly: GCA_004027165.1. NCBI lineage: Eukaryota > Metazoa > Chordata > Mammalia > Rodentia > Ctenomyidae > Ctenomys > Ctenomys sociabilis. Next base: position 30,133 of record PVKA01025406.1, on the reverse strand, counting down.
TCAGTCCTTGAGCAATTGGTATGGTTCTTTTGAGGAAATGAACTGTTGACTATCCACTAAGAATAGTAGAATGTATGGCTAATACTTACTTTTCTTAGGTAATTTCTGAGCTTCGAGGGAAATTGAATCTGCAGCATTTTATTTTGCCATCATTTCACCCTTCACAAATCAATTTGAAGAGATCAAGAGGAGCAAGGTATAAAGCTGATTGGCAGTTGCCATCCTTTTTCTTGTGTAAATGAGAAGAGCTCTGAAATTTATCCTAGAATCAGGACACATAGAGCTTAATACTTGCATCTACAAATAATGGTGGTAATAGTACATTCACATGGTCCAGGGATATAGCTCAGTGGCATAAGAGCTTGCCTGCAAGTCAAGTGCAAGGTCCCAAGTTGAATCCCTGGTACCACACACACACACACACACACACACACACACACACACACAAAGAAGTAAATTCACATACAATTTTTTTTTAAATCAGGTGTGTGTGTGTGTGTGTGTCTGTCTATCTATCTGTCTGTGTCTGCCATTCAGATTAATCCCAGATAGATGTAGTGTAAGCTTTTAGTCATTTTATTCAAGAGGTTATGACTTGCTCCAGGATGCATGGCTAATAAGCAGAAACCCAGAAATTATAAGTTCTTCTCTTGATAAATACAAGAAATAATTTTTCCCCTTCTTGCTACTTGTAGTTCTTCAGTAAATCAAGAAAGTGGCTATCCAGACTATGCTACACTCATCTTTGATGTAATAAAATCAGCTGTTAGATATGAGAAAGCTATATCAGAAGCCTGGATTAAGGTGAGTTAGGGCTGGGTGTGATGGTACATGCTAGTAACCCCGCCATTCTGGAGACAGACACAGGAGGATTAACACTTGACAGCCAGTGTGGGCTACAGAGTGACAGACAGCAAGTGAGGTGGGTTGGGCTGAGTCTGGATGGAAGCTGTTCAGCAGAAGTGATCCTGGGGATGGACAGGTGGACTCCACCTGGCAAGCAGGGCATGCCTGGAGGTGTAGGGGCCTGGGTTACCAGTTGATGTGTCCTAATACTTCCGTGACCTTTGTTTTTCCAGGCAATTGAAACTGTTGTCTCTGGATCTGATCACTCGGTAATATTCTTGTGCTCTGAATTTTAAGCATTAGATCCAGAGTAGTGACGCTGGTTAGCGTGCTGTCCTGTTCCATCTCCCTGCCTGCCTCCAGTCTTTCTTCTATGCCTATGTAGGCTTTAATAAATGTTAGCTGCCAAGCCAGTTGAAGTGCCAAATTGTCTACTCGTACTCATTGATACCATCAGGAAAGAAAGCCTGCAGCCTCTGGAAGGAGATGTGCCCTTTCTAGACAAACACATCACATTGCAGTAGAGAAACAGCATCCCCGTGGCGCCTGACTTAAGGGCCTACTCTCTGGTTCCCCTTCCTCCCAGAGCCATTAGCACAACAGCACTCTCTGGTGCACTTCATTCACCTGTGTGCACCTGGCCTGAGCAGATGAGGCTGGCTGCCATTCACATGCTCTGCAGAGAGGCCATATTGGTGAAGGCGCTGTGCACTGATTAGTTCCCACTCAAGATTGTTCTTTCATCAGAATTTGTTTTGTGGAATTTTTATTAGTTGGGCTGTATGACTGTTGAATGACTATCTTAAATTCTTATGGAATAAAACAGTGAAAAGAATATTTTTTGTGCTGGAGGTATAGCTCACCACCACAGCTCCTGCCTGGCAAGTGTGAGATTATGAGTTCAATTCCCATTACCAAGAAAAGGGTATTTTTTGTGTGGGGGGAAATGATCAGAATAGTCTGCTTTTGTTTTTGCACGAAAACAAATTGTCTGACTACTTTCATTCCTATCTTTACAGATTTGTAATCATTATATAAATGTAATTTTGTACTCTTTTCTGTTTACATTTTTTTCCCTCCTGTCATACAGTTTCACGTGCTTCCTTACTGTCTTCCTCTTTTGGGGCTGGAACCTAGAGGCTTACATGTTCTCAGCAATTACTTTTACCCCTCTGTCAACCCCACCATTAATGGCTCAAGTAGACCCTATCTCAGTATAAGAAGGAAAGAATTAGAGGTGTAGTTCAGTGCAAAGGCCCTGGGTTTGATTTCTAGTACCACAAAAAATATAATCTATTTTTTGTGACTATATACTATTTCAAAACAATCCTATCATAATTTAACCTTACCTGTATTTGTGAATATTTATCTTTTCAACTTTTCACAAGGCAATTTTCTTAATAATAAGGAAAATATGTGCTGAATTGGTATGTGATTTAATCTTTTGATAAATGATGTTTAAAATAGCTTTATTATAAATACTACTTTCACATATTCCAATGCTTTTTCAAGAAATAACAGTAACGAATAATTGTGGCACAATTTCTCTGGGAAATATTTCTGGATTTTGGGGGAAATGTAGGTAATACCATGGGAATGTGTTGAACAAATGACTCAGTTCTGTGTTTTAATGGGAATAAATTGAGAGCTACTGTTGTTGCAGAAAATCTGCTGATATATTAAACTATTGTCCTTTCCATGCACATGGCAGACCCTGGATGTAGTGATGCTCCTCGTCATCTACAGCACCAGCCCTCAGACAAAGAAGCACATTGAGCGGATGCTGAGAAGTAAGATTCGTTCGGGCTGCTTTGATCAACCGCTGCTGGAGTCCACCTTCAGAGTGCACTTCCTGGTAACGTGTGAGAGGCCCCAGCGTGGCTATGAAAGATGGGCATGATGCCAGTTTTTCCTGTCCAGGCGGAAATCTGGATAGTCCTCTTGCCAACTTCATCTTTGACAGGAAGCATAGCACGTTTCAAACTCTTAAATATTACTTAAATGTTGAATTCCATAGCTTGATTGTGGAAGATTGATTTTTACATTTTTGGTAAGAAGTTACAGAATTAGGGAGCCAGGGAGATGGCTCAGTGGAATAAGCAAGGGCCTAAGTTCAATCCCCGGTTCTGCCAAAAAAAAAAAAAAAAGTGATAGAATTGACTCGGGATGGAATCCATGTCTTACCCTTTTTGTTTTTTATTTTGAGGTATGTCTCATTAAGTTGCCAGGTCACTCAGGCTGGGTTCAAACTCCACCTCCTGCCTCAGCCTCGCAAGCGCTGGGACAACAGGCAGGCACCACCACACTGGCTCTATAGCTTTTTTTGGTGGGGGATTGAACTGAGGACCTTGCAATTGCCAGGCAGGCACACTGAGCTATTTCTCTGCCCTCTAACAATTTTAGTTTTCTTTAGCCTCTTCCTTCTTTATCTTTTGATAGCTTTCCCATTCAAAAAAGAGCTATTTCCTAGCTTCCTTTTTTTTCTCTCTATTTATAATTTGGGTTGGTAGTATAAAAGAAAGCATGTGATATTTAAGGTTGTGTGTCTAGTTTATTTCACTTAACATGGTTTCAAGGTGTGCCCATTTTCCTACAAATGACTGACTTTTATCTACCTACCTGTTTATTTGGTATAGGATCTCGCTATGCATCTCAGACTTACGGTGATTTTTCTGTCTCAGCTTCCCTAGTGCTGGGGATGCAGGCATATAACACCAAGCCAGGTTTCAGTGACCGGCTCTACACTGGCATGTTGTACTGAGGATTGAACCCAGGTCCTTGCGCTTGCCAGGAGGCACTTAGACCACCAAGCTATCTCCCTGGTCCTTCATTTTATCTTTCAGTAGGCAGAGTAGTACTCTGTTGTGCATAAACACCACATTTTATCTATTCATGTGTTGGTGTACATATAGGCTGCTTCCAAAATTTAGCTGTTACGGGCTGTTGCTATAAACAGGCATGTGTATATATCACTGTAATATTTAACTCTTTCTGCAAAATATCTAGAAGGGGAAGAGCTAGGAAAATGGATTTCTAGTTTTAGTTTATGAGTACTCTGCATTCTGATTTCCACAATGGTTGCACTAGTTTTACATTCCCACTAACAGTGTAGTAGATTCCTTTTCCCCCACGGGCTCTCCAGGCCATTCTTTCTAGAATAAGATGGAATCTTTGTATTGTTTTGATTTGCATTTTTCTAATGACCAAAGATGTTGAGCATTCTTTCAAGTAATTACTGCTCATTTGTACTTCTGAGAAGTATTATCTATTGTTTCACTTATACATTTTTTTTTTTTTGATTGGGCTTTTTATTAGAGAGGGTCTGGTGGAGTTTTTTAAATTTTATTTATTATTTGCTCATATATTCCTGATACTAATCCTCTATCTGAGGAATTGCCAGCAGAAAATATTCCCATGATAGGGTAGTCTCTTCACTCTGTTGTTTCTTTTGCTATTCAGAAACCTGTTTAATATGGTTTCTTTTGTTGATTTTGATAGTATTTCTTACATAACTAGAGCTTTGTTCAGCCTATTCCTATGACTTAAAAATTTTACTATTTTTGGGGCCAGGGAGAATCTCAGTGGAATAAGTGCTTCCCTGGCAAGCGCGAGGGTCTGAATTCAATCCCTGGTTGGGGGGCGGGGGATTATACTATTTTATCTTCCAGTAGGTTTTTTTTTAACATTTAGTTCCTTACAGGGGCCAGGGGTTCTATCCCCAACCTGCTGTACAGGGCCCTGCCCCCAGAGTGTGCTGAGACAGTGATTGAGACTGAGTGTGCCTGTAATCCCAGCACCTGGGAGGCTGAAAACAGGAGAATCACTACAAGTCGGATCTACATAATGAGACCTTGTAGGCCCTGCAGACCCTGTATTAAGTACAAAAAATTAGTAATAATAATTTAGTTCCTTAATCCATTTTGAATTTAGTTTAGTACATGGTGAAGATAAACTGAACTTATGTATCTTAGGAACTTTAGACTGTCTCAAAAAAAGGGACTAGGGATATAGCTCTGTGGAAAGACCTTATTTCAATCCCCAACACAAGTAAACATATTTAAAATGTTAAAATGAAAACATGTGTGTAAGATATGTAATAACTAAGCTTTTCCTACAGCTTTTCTTCTTTTTCTTCCTCCTAGATTCTTGAGGATATTTTTCCATCTGTTCTGTTGGTGGCTCAGAGTTTGTTTCACTCCCAAGAACAGAGTATAACTTCATTTGCCAGTCTGCTCTACAGATTGTCATTTAAGATTTTTGACCCTTACTGCCAGCAGGTGTGTTGAAATAACTTATTTTGATGAGGAATGGAGAACTAGAAATTACAAGTGAACCACATGTGATCCGATGTTTGTTTCTTGTTGATTGGAAGACACTGAAGGGGAGAGCTTGGAAAACTCAGTTCCGGTTCCAGGCTTAAAATAAGTATACTGGCCTAGGAGGCCTAAAATTAAAGTCCAGACTCAGTCTGCTTTGATTAAACTTTAGACCACTTAGCTGAGTCATCAGGTGGTTTTCACAGTATGGAAATGGTGTTTAAATTTAGTTTACAGTAGTCAACTTCTAGTTGTTCCTTAAAAAATACATTATCAGGGACTGGGGAGATGGCTTTGTGCAATAAGCATTTCCCTGGCAAGCACAAGGGCCTGAGTTCAATCCCTGGTTCCGCCAAAAAAAAAAAAAAAAAAAAATACATAATGAAAAGTAAAAGAATAAGAAATACTTGAGGCCTAACCTTGTTCCAATGAATACGATACACAAAATTTAATACTGTGTATCTAGAGAGGGAAGGCTACTTTGAGGAAAAGTTAGTATAAAGCAAATATGGAATTTTTATTAATGATGTTCAAATACATTTTAAGGGAACCTTTATAAATAAAAATTAATTGATGGGTTTTTTGCAATGTGGTGATTGATTCTGGAGTCTTGAGCATAGGCAAACATTCTAACACTTGATTTCACACTTAGGTCCTAGCCTGAGGAATTTATTTTGTATGTATGTATGTATGTATTTATTTATTTATTGTCTTTTTGAGACAGGGTCTCACTGTGCAGTTCAGGCTGGCCTTAAGCTCGCTTTGTAGCTCAGGCTGGTCTGAACTCACAACAGTCCTCCTGCCTCAGCCTCCCACGTGCTGGGATTACAGGCCTGCGCCACTATTCCCAGCTCTGAAGAATTTATTAGTTCAGTGAAAACCTGTATCCAGGTTGTAGTAAGGGATATAACTCAGTGCAAAAGCCCTGAATTAACTGGGGTATTGTGATGTATATCTGTATTTCTAGCATTCTAAGAAGTTGAGGCAAGAGGATTACAAATTTGAATGAAGTCTGAACAGTTTAGTGCAAAGGTTCTGGGTTCAATCCCCAGTACAGCAAAAGAAAAAGAAACAGCAATAGATATAGCTGCCATGATATGTTGGATTCTGTTATAAGCGGCAGCTTAAAGGAAAGTGGGAATAGCATCTAAGACCTTTCTGACTTTCTTAATGTCTTAGGGGGACCATCTTGATCTGTTTTAACTCGTGGGCAAAAGAAAAAGGAGGACTATACCAAGTAGCAGAATTAGGAAGTTATAGAGACCGTTCACTCATAACTGGAAAATAGGTCAAGACTGGATGGTATGGTGCTTAACTGAGATCATCCTAAGCTTCCTTGATATAGCACAACTGAAAACTACACAGTAGATGGTACAATCAGATGGGCTGCAATTTTAACAGGATAAGCACTGGCAAGGCTTAGGGCTGAACCCATTTAGAATGGTCTTGCCATCTTTTTGCTTCATGCTGTTCCGTTGAACCTTGTTCCTCCCTTGTGCAGGAAGTGGTTGGTGCCCTAGTAACCCATGTGTGCAGTGGGAATGAAGCTGAAGTTGATGCTGCACTGGATGTCTTCCTTGAGCTAACAGTACTAGACCCATCGTCAATGAGGATGAATGCTGTGTTTGTGAAGGTATTTGCAGGTTATACCGTCATACACCACATCACTTCCTTTGTCACGAATAGCAGAGACTTATCTGTTGGCAATCATTTATTTGGTACTCATTAGATACTAGGCTATACCTTGTGGATAGGAAGTGAGATATAATAGCCTGTACTATTTAAAAATGACTGTTTATGTACTACTTCATTCAGCAAGTATCTGTCTTATTCCTAACTGTTGCCAAGTTCTGTCCTGGGTGCTGTGGATGTTAAGGTCAGTCTGCCTTTGATGATAGACATAAGCAGGTTATTAACATAAAATCTGATGAATCCTGTAATGACATTACAGGAATCCTATAATGAAATACTATAGATATATAGAATAGAGCAAGAATAATTGAATTTGGCCCTGAGAGCTAAAGAAGTGTTCAAAGCAGAAAATCATATTTGAGTACTTCTTGAAGGATGGGAAGACCTTTTGGCAGATGATAGTTTGAAGGGAAACAATGATGCATAGGCCAAGCATGCCTGAGGACTGACAGGAGGCCTGGAAAAGAGGACATGTGGTTGTGAGTAGGTGAGGCTGAGATAAGACCCTATTGCAAAGGGTTACAATTGAATTGAAAGTGTGCTGAGTTTCAAGTTGATTTCTGTAGACAGTAGGGAGGTAGTGTAAGTTTCTATAAGGAATTGACCTGATTAAGTCTTTGCTTTGAGACTGTGTGGTGAAAGGATTGGAGAACATGGAATAGCCTAAGAGAGTAAAGGCTAAAATTAGGGTTGGGGAAGGAGAGGGAATGATAGCTTTAGACACAATTTGATCTTAATATAGGTATCATGAGTACATTGCAGCAGTTGGGTGTGGTAGCACTATAATCTGAGCACTTAGGAGGCTGAGGCAAGAGAATTGTTGTGAATTCAAGACCATTCTGGCTACAAAGTGAGCTCAAGGCCAGCCTGAACTGTGAGTTCCTCCTCCTCTTCCTCATCTTCCTCTTCTTGTTCCTTCTCCTCTTCCTCTTCCTCCTTCTCCATCATCTATTGCAGTGAGAAAGGGGACTGAGGTCTGAGTTTTCCATCTTAGGAAGCTAAGTGAATGACTGGTGTAGGTGGACCATGCATCTTTTGGCTGAAGCATACTGAGTTTGGTACCTCTGTGTCTGGATGGTTACTAGATAGTTGGGAATTCCAGTTTGGAGCCCAGTAGGCACGTCCAGTGGAAGGATTAGTTTAGATATACACAAATATAACAGTGTGAGCTCAATGGGCAGAAGATCATAGGAGCCAGTGAGACTGAGATCCTCTGAGAACATTGAGTGTAAATGGCAGATGAGAGCAAAAGTCCATGGAAAGAGAATAGGAAGGGTATCAGGTAGCAAAAATGGGGATAGGAGAAAGCTTCTAGAGGGATAAGAAGATGGAGTAGAGGTCACTAGCTTGGCCAGTTAAAGCTCACAAAGCTCTCACTACATTCTCAGACCAGCTTTGAAAAGTATGGTAGCAGCTATTATCTTCATATTAGAGATGAGAAAGCTCTATTAGAGATGAATGGCCCTTTAGGGGCTGCTCAGAGTCAAAAAGGAAATACAGTGGTGCCTAAGTTCAGGAGTAATTTCATTTGTGGCCAGTTTTATTCACAAGTAGAAGCATTTGTAAAGTTTAGTTTTTGTTGTGTACTCTGCATTGGGTGATGAACACAGTAGCATCCATCTTTCCCACATGTGACCGTCTGTTCCAGACTCTTGGCACCCAATGAATTCATGAATGGAGAAACCACTGTAGTTTCCTTTTGACTCCCTCTAGATCTACAGGGAAAGGATAGTTCATGGAGTAGAAGCTAGAAAGGGAAGATAAGGTAAGGAGCAGGAGTTGTGGAAGACTTGTGCTAGAATATTGTTTTCACTGAGAGAAAAGGCAGGGAACTGAGAAGTATACCAGAATATCTAAGCGGACGAAGGTTACCATCCGGGATTGTGGCCCAGAATGCAGTGGGCTGCAGTGCTCATTTTTCCTGGTTCTGGGTCCTTGTCTCTGATAGACTTAGGAAGCTGCAAGAGCCCTGTCTGCTTGTGTCCAGAGTGTCAAACCTTTGTAATGTGAGCAGAGCTTTTGTAGCTTAAGCTTTTGGGAAACAGGTAGACACCTGGCAATATAAGTGTATGTCTCATAAGGATTTTAATTTTTGTTTTTAGGTACTTGGAATTGAACTTAGTCAGGGCCTTCTAAGCTCCTTCAGCTGAGGAATTTTAACTTTTTGACGTAAAGACAAAACTATTACCTATCAATCTCATTGCTGGCATTTTTTCTTATAGGGCCTTTTAGATTACCTGGATAATATGTCCCCTCAGCAAATCCGAAAACTCTTCCATATTCTCAGCACATTGGCATTTAGTGAACAGCATGAAGCCAGCAGTCACATCAAGGTAAGAAGTCCTATGTTGAGAAAAAAAATCTTTTAAATCTCTTTACTTTAAATTTACTAGACAAATAAGATACGTAAACAGCTACACTCTCTTAATTTACTGATAAGAGACATATGCTATAATAATGTCTGTAAGTATAATATCATGTATGTACCTTCTATGATACCAAAACATTATGAAAACAGTTTGCAATGTATTAATTTATCAAATCCATCTTGTCAGGGCATCTTAAAACTGTCTCATTGATATTTGTACTTCAATAAAATAAAAATAAAAATATTTACTAGACAAAATCATTCTAGCCTGTGACATTGTAGTGCATAGCCATAGTCCCAGCCTTTGTCCACTCTGTGTCCATACTGCAAACATCGTGTGACTTTATGCCGGCTGGAGGTGTGGGTCTTTTATCTTTACCTTAGTCTGGTAGGGGGTTTAGTTAGGAATCAGCTAACCAGGAAACTGAGTAGGAAAAGCTATTCTAGTTCTGTACTGAGTACTCTGAAGACAAAGAATTCCACAGGATTTGCTTGCATTTTGTAGGACCCCATTACTGAAGTCCAAACAAAGGGTGCACAAGGGGAGGAGAGATTAAATTGGAGTCATAACTCATAACTTTTATGTCAGTCATGGTGCCTCGTACCAGTAAGTCCATACCTACTAGACTGTGATATTTATTATTTTAACAACCAGCACCATTGTTAATTAAAAAAAAAAACTCTTTTAACACTTGGTATTATACACAAATAGTACACAGTTCAAAATGTACAGAAGAGTAGATAGTGAGAAGTGATTTCACTCCCCTCTTAGTCCTCTCGGCATCTGATTTGTTTCCCTAAGTGTCATTAGATTGTTAGTTTATAGCTAGCTTTTAAAGCTTTTTTGAGGGGCTGGCAAGATAGCTCAGCGGTCTAAAGTGCCTGCTTAGGCAACCTCTCAGGCACCGCGGTTCGATCCCCAGCACCACGTGCCATGCCAGCCCCTCTCCCCAGGGTGGGCTGAGCTGGCCCCACCCCCCGCAAAAAAAGAATTCGTGATGTGTAGCGAGACACTGTAATAAATAAATACATTTAAAAAAAAAGTATTAAAGCTGTTTTGAGCATTTAAAAATATCTGTATTTGCCTATAATCTACTCTTTTTCTTGTTTGACATCTTGCATTTTATGCTTAGCAGAATATTTTGGAGGTTACTTTATATCAGTAACAGTCATTATTTCATTTTTGAGTTGTAAAATATGCAAAATAAACTTTACTTTTTTTTTTTTTTTTTGTCTTTTTGAGACAGGGTCTCACTATGCAGTTCAGGCTGGCCTTAAACTCTGTAGCTCAGACTGGTCTCGAACTCACAACAATCCTCCTGCCTCAGCCTCCCGAGTGCTGGGATTACAGGCCTGCGCCACCACGCCCGGCTTAAACTTTACTATTTTAATTACATTTATTATCAATAGTGTTAAGGACATCACAATGTATAAGCTTTTCCACTATCAATTTTCAGAATTTGTTTTTATCCTCCCAAACAGAAAACTGCACCCAAGCCAGGTAGGTGCTCTACACTTATAATTCCATTGTTCTCTCAGTGACTGAGGCAGGAGAAAGGAAGGGGTGGGCAAAGGGAGGGACCGGAGGGGATAAAGCAAGCTTGAGCCTATTAGGTAGTAATAATTCCACTTTCCCCTCTCCTGAGCCCTGGTAATCTCCTTTCATCTCTGAATTTGCCTAGTCCAGATACATCATGTAAGTGGAATTACAATGTCTATCCTTTCCTGTCTGGCTTATTTTACTTGGCATGATGTGTTTTTGAGCGAGTCTTGCTATCCAGTCCAGGCTGGCTCCGAACATGTAGCCATGTTCTTGCCTCAGCTTGCTTAATTTGCTTAGCACTGGGATTATAGACATGTGCCACCATACCTGGATTCACTTAGCATAGTGTTTTAAGTTCAGCTGTGCTGTATGATGTAGGAGATACAACTGAAAAATGAATGTTAAAATTTTTTAACAAAAATAGAGATCAAGGCTATATCGCAGTGGCATTGGGCCTCCCTGGCATATGCAAAGTCCTGAGTTCAATTCCCCCAGTACCAATGAATTTTTTCAGTTATTGTAATCCAGGTGTGGTGGCACACCCCTGTAATTCTGCACTTAAATAGCTAAGGCAGGAGTATAGATGTGTGAGTTTGAGACCAGCCTGAATTGTATAGGGAACCCAGTGTTAAAAAGACAAAAAGATCAGGGTGTCTGCCGGTTAGCTCAGTTGTTTAAGCACCTGCTCATGGAAATACAGTCAGGTGCAAGGGACTGTAGTTTGACCCCCAGCTCCACATGCCTTGTCAGACCTGCCCATAAGGCAACCTGAGCTAGGGAAAAAAAAAAATGTGTGTGTGTATATATATATATATATATATATATATATATATATATATATATATAAATATAAAATCTCAGAAAGACAAAAAAGCAAATAAAAGGGCTGGCAAGATAGCTCAGCGGTCTAAAGCACCTCTCAGGGACCGCGGTTCGAGCCCCAGCACCACATGCCATGCCAGCCCCTCCCCCCAGGGCGGGCTGAGCTGACCCCCCACCCCCCGCAAAAAAAAAATCCGTGATGTGTAGTGAGACACTAATAAATAAATGAATAAAAGTTGTTGCAGTAAAAAACACATTGCTGGGCTGGGGAGATGGCTCAGTGGAATAAGCGCTTCCCTGGCAAGCGCAAGGGCCTGAGTTCAATCTCTGGTTCCACAAAAAAAAAAAAAAAAAAAAAAAAATTGCTATTAATCCTCTTCAAAATATTCCCCCTCACTTTGAACACACTTAGCCCATTGTTCTTTTTTTTTTGTCTTTTTGAGACAGGGTCTCACTATGCAGCTCAGGCTGGCCTTAAGCTCACTTTGTAGCTCAGGCTGGTCTTGAACTCAACAATTCTTCTGCCTCAGCCTCCCGAGTGCTGGGATTACAGGCATGTGTCACCGCGCCCGGCTCTAGCCCATTGTTCTTGGCAGTTTATCTTGTACTGTTTTAAGTCAGCTTTATTGTTTAACATTGAATGTATTTGTCAATCACCCCTTGTATCTGAACTTTATTCCTTGTATTAACTGAATAATCCTTATATATAGACTGCATTTTGAGGGCCGGCGGTATACCTCAGCGGACCAAGCGCTTGCTTAGGTAAGCGCAGCGGCGAGGGTTCGATCCCTACTTCTGCTTATCGCGCGGGACGCGCACCTGTAATCCCAGCACTAGGGAGGCAAAAAGCAGGAGGATCACTGTGAATGTGGGCTGCATAGTGAGATCCTGTGTACAAAAAAAAAGAAAAACTAGACTGCATTTTGTTTATTTGTTGATCTATAAATGTATACCTCAGTTGCCTCTGGCTTCTGGCCACTTGAACAATGCTCTTGTGAACACTAATGTACGTGGATTGGTTTGACTCCTATTTTCCATTCTTCTTGGTATATGCCTAGAAATTGAGTTGCTGGGGCTTAAGTGATTTAACTTAATATTTTGAGGAACCACCAAACTTGTGTATCATAACTCCAGCGTTTTATATTTCTCACCATTTTACATTTCTCACATTTTCTCACCAATAAGCACAAGGGCTTGGAATCTTTCCACACCCTCAAGACACTGTAATTAATAGCTACTTTATTGGGTGCATGATAGTACAGTTTTGATTTGCCCTGCCTTAGTGACTAATGACATTTAGCATCTTTTCATGAGTTACCACCCATTTATGTGTCTTTAAAGAAGTTGGGGTTGGCTGTAATCCCAGCACTCAGGAGGCTGATGCAGTAAGATCACTGCAAATTCAGGGCCATCTGGGCTACATAGTAAGTTCAGGGCAAGGCTAACCTGAACTTCTTAGTGAGAAAAAAGAAAGAAAAAAATTGAGGGCAGGGGCTGGGGAGTTGTCTCAGTAGACTAAGCGCTTCCCTGGCAAGTGCAAGGGGCTGAGTTCAATCCCCAGTTCCACAAAAAAAAAGTTAGAGGCGGTGCTGGGTGCAATGGTACACATCTGTAATCTCAACAGTCTGGAGGCTGAGGCAAGAGATTGCAGTGAGTTCAAGGCCAGTATAGGCTATATAATGAGGTCTTATCTGTGACAGAATGAAACAAAACAAAAAAATAAAAAGAAATTGTGGTTGGAGATGTAGCAGCATTTGCCTAGCAAGCACAAGTCCTGGGTTTGGTCTTAAGCACAAAAGGAAAGACTGAGGGCCTGGAATATAGTTCTGGTATAGTGTACAACTCATGTACAGGCATGAGGTCCCTGAGTTCAATTCCTGGTACAAAAAAAGGGGGCAAGGGAAGAAAGAATGAAGTGTCTTTATGTTCTTTTAGTTTCTTAATGAAATATTGGAGATTTTCATACTCTATGGCAAAGTATTAATTTCTTGTGATTTTTCAAGTATTTTTTTCCAGTCTCCTCATTGTCTTCTCTGCCTTTGTTTTTGTTGTGGGTGGTGATGGTTTAAACTCTCAAGATGGGCTCTCACTGTGCATTCCAGGCTGCCCTTGGACTTTCTGCGTAGCCCAGGTTAGCTTCCAATTTAAGATCCTCTTATCTCAGCCTTTTGGATTCTAGGATTATAGGCATATGCATTTCCATGCCCATCTTCTTTCTTGTTTTTCTTCTTGTAGGGTTTTGTTTGGTTGGTTTTGTACTTTGTTTTCTTTTGTTATCTTTTTGAGACATGCTTAGGTAGTTCAGGCTGGCCTTGAACTTACTTTATAACCCAGGCTGGCCTTAACTCACACATCAGTCTGCCTGCCTCAGCCTCTTAAGTACCCTGGTTCTTACAGGTTTTTGAGATAGGCTTTGACTATGTATTCAGAATGGTCATGAACTCAACATGTAGCCCACGCTGGCCTCAAGCTCTTGGTGATCCTCCTATCTCAGCCTTTTGAGTGCTTATGTTGTGGGTGTGCATCACTCTGCCCAGCTCCAGTTTCTTTTTCTTTATAGTGTGCTTTGATGTGCAAAAGCACTATATATGATGACATTCAATTTATCTATTTTTTTCTTTATTATTGGTACTTTTGGTGTTGTAGTTAAGAACTTAATGCCAAATCCAAGCACATGCGCTCAGTAGAATAAGCACTTCCATGGCAAGAGCAAGGGTCTGAGTTCAATCCTCAGTGCTGCCAAAAAAAGAAAAATAAAATAAATAAACAAATCCAAGGGCATGAATATTTTCCCTACTTTCTTCAAAATGAACATTTTAGACCATAAATTTAGGTTTGTGACCCACTGTAAATTTATTTTTATTTTTTTAAATGCATTTAATACATGGTCTCACTACACGGATTGGACTTGTGGTGATCCTCCTGTTTTCAGCCTCCCAGGTGCAGGAATTACAGGTGTGCACTATCGCACCCGTGTCAATCACCCAGGGTGGGGCCAGCATGGCATGGTATGCCCCTGCACCTGCCTCAGCAGGCACTTTAGTCTGATAGCTATCTGGCCAGCTGTATGAATTAATTGTAATTGTTGACTTACTGATGTAAGTTTAAGGTTTAGCTTCGTCTTTCTACATGTGAATACCCCGTGTGCACTGTGCTATTTGTTGAAACACTATGCTTTTCCACTGAGTGGTCTTGGCATCCTTGTTAGAGAGCAGTTGACCACACATATATAAGGCTTATGTTTATGCGGTGTTCCATTTGCCTGTGTAACTATCTGTTCAGGCCACCTAATCCAAGAACACAGAATATCTTTGCTTAATTTTTTTCTTTCTTTGGTTCTTTCTTTATTTTTATGCATTTAATACAGGATCTACAGGGTAGATTGGACTTGTTACTTATTTTTAACCTTTGTTTAGTTTAGGTTATTAATTTCTTTCACAGTGTTTTGTACAGTTAACATATGTCTTTCACCTCCTAAATTTATTCCCAAGTATTGTATTTCATTACTGTAGCCGAGTAGCTACCACAAAAATAATAGTTGCCATTAGCTAAGTACTATCAAAGGGATCTTTCACATTGCATCTCTGAACCTTAAAACAATCTTTCCCTGGAACCAGGGAGATCACTCAGTAAAATAAGCATTTCCATGGCAAATGCAAGGGCCTGAATTCAATCCCCAGTTCCACCAAAAGAAAAAAAAAATTTACCATCTTGTGGATGAGAAAATAGAGACTCAGAGATATGCAATGCTATATTAAAGGTCACAGCAATTGAAAGAATTGTGCTTTCTGGGGTTTCTTTTGGCTTCTTCTACTGTGCCACCCTAACCTCTTTATCTCACCTATCATACTCTTCCCTGCAGGATGACATGTACCTGGTGATCCGGAAGCAGCTCTCAAGCACCATCGTCAAGTACAAACTCATTGGGATCATTGGTGCGGTTACCATGGCAGGCACCATGGCTACAGACAGGTATGTGTGGAGACTCTTTAACTTCTGTGACTGAGGATCAGTTAATGAAAATAAAATGTTACATTATGAAGGCATTGTTTCAACAGTAGGTTTTTAAATCTGTAAGAGAAATAAATGGCTCATGCTAACTTTTTCTAGTTATACAAGGTATAAGTTATACCTTGTATAATTTTTGTGGAGTTATGATCATAGCCATGATAGTATAATTGTTAAAAGGTAGGAGTTGCCCAGAGATACAGTCTTATAAGGCTTTCCACAGAAGACTACCTTAATCCTCTTGGGATGTGTTTCTGTTTCTAAGCCGGGTGCTAGACAGTGTAAGTTGCCACATTGCTGCACTTATCCTGCTTGGAACTTCATGGTTGGCAAATAACTGTCTTCCTTGTCGTTCCACTCTTTTTCCTTTTGATGTTCCAATTATAGCATCTAAAGAATCATCAGATTGGGGCTTGCTAAGATGGTGACTTTCCAGTCCTTGGTTATTGTCAGTAATTCTTTTTTTTATTATTAAAATCATTTATTTACTTACTTATTTATTTATTTACTTGGCACAGGGTCTCACTGCATAGCTTGGATTCATAGTGATCCTCCTGTCTCACCCTTCTCAGTGCTAGGATTATAAGCATGTGCCACCACACCCTGTCTCAGTGGCCAGCTAGGCGAAGGGCCGGCACAGCCTGCAGTACCAGGGATCAAACCTGGGTCCTTGTGCTTGCCAGGCAGGTGCTTAGACTGCCAAGCTATCCAGCCCCAGTAATTCTTGAGACCATAGGTATCAGCATTAATAATCCTAAGAGACTGAATAATACAGAGTTTATTCACTGAGACTGCACCAATTGCCTGGAGTCAGATACTGGTTCTGTTGTTTATTAGCTGAATGACCTTGAGTAAGTTACTTCTGCCTTTGTATTCTAACCTCTTATGTCATGAAGAAACTAAGGGTACTTACTCATAGTCACTGAGGGCATTAATAGAGCAGTGCCAGACACATAAAAGAAGCCCTGGCCTTAGCCAGAAACTGGTGCACATTTTGGTGCTATCACTGGATGAAGTTGGAGGAGGGCACCTTACAGAGGACACTGGAAACTCACTTTTCCCTGGAGTTTGCTGACTCAACATAAAGGAGAATCTCAAGACTTCTCAGTGAGAGACAAGCAGATTTTTTAGGCAGATTCAAAGAAGTACATGCTTAGAAGAAGAGAGCAGGTGTGCAAGGCCAAGATGCACTGCAGTCTTGGTGGGAATGTTTTTGTGGTCTGGGGATGCTCTCAGGATGCATGACCTGGGATGGTTTGGTCTGTTGTTTACCTTCTGTGGCCTTAAGGTCAGGTTACTCACTGACTTGGCCAGTTGGATTAAAATGCACTGTTTAAAAAATAAATAAATAAATAAATAAATAAAATAAAACGCACTGTTTATCTTTTTTTAATTTTTATTTTATTGAAGTACAAATGTCAATGAGACAGTTTTAAGATACCTTGACAAGACGGATTTGATAAATTAATACATTGCAAACTGTTTTCATAATGTTTTGGTATCATAGAAGAAAATACACTGTTTGGAAAAAAAAATGCACTGTTTGCATGGGTTTGAAGTTTGGAGCACCAATTAATGGGAATATTCCTTTGAGAGTGGAAATGTTTTAATTTATAGATTTATAATATGAGAAGAAAAGATAGGTCAGGTTTATGGACTAATTATATCTTCAAGATGTAGAGAGTTAGGAGTGAGGAACCTGGACAACACAGGTCATGGAGCAAAAAGCACCACGACCCTAAGTAACTTTGATTGTGTCTTAAGACTGCAAGTTTATTAAAATTGCCATTATAATAGTCCCTTGCTATTTCAGTGTTTGACTTCCACAGACTCACTGTTTCGTGGGTTTTCAAAAAATACTGATTTAAAGTGTTTAATGCAGTTTTTATATAAATACCAAAATTAATATAACATTGCTACTTCACTGATTTTCACTTATTACAGAAGTGTCTGGAATATAACCTCTGTGATAAGTGAGGGACCACTGTATATTTTCTTGGGTGTTTTTGTTTTTTTTTTACCATTATATTTCTTTTTTTTTTTTTTTTTTGTCTTTTTGAGACAGGGTCTCACTATGCAGTTCAGGCTGGCCTTAAGCTCACTTTGTAGCTCAGGCTGGACTCGAACTCACAACAATCCTCCTGCCTCAGCCTCCCAAGTGCTGGGATTATAGGCATGCGCCACCACACCCGGCTCCCATTATATTTCTTCTATGCTACCCAGTTCCAGCTGTTTGGGAGGGTGAGACAGAAGAGTCATCCTCCCCCCATCTAAAGAAGGAAAAAAAAGCCTCCTTTTTGGAGGCGGGAACAGGAGAAATGCATGTTCAGGGCAGCCTGAATGACACAGCAGAATCCTGTCACAGAGAAACAGAGAATGCAAATGAGTAGTGCACTCCTGTCAGAAAGAAAAGAGTGAGCTTCCCCCAACTATCGTTACTAACTTAGTATGCGCTTAGAAATCCAAAGGAGCTCAGCTGCAGTCTTAGCACCCTACCAGCTGATGTGGGAGGATCACTTGAGCCTAGAAGTTTGACACCAGCCCAGGCAATGTGGTCAGCCTCAGAGTCTGAGCCATTTTTCATCTGTAACCATGGTTTGTTTGCACAGACAGTGTAACACCCCTCAGCCCCTTCAGAACTATTATCTCTATTCTTGCTTCAGGGAGAGCAGGGTTCTTTAACTTACTGCCAGTTGTGACAAATATTGAAAAATGAAACTAAAATTCCTTTTTCTAGAAGTGAATCTTCTGATTTGAGCCAGAGGAGAGCTGACCCAGGCAGTGAACAGTGCACACAGGTGAGTTTGTTTAGTGTGTTCATATACGCTTATAAGGAATGGTGGAGTTGCCTCTTGTCACTATCAGTACACCAGAAAGAATACTTTTTTAAAAAATGATCTTTTGATCTCATAGCTTGCGTGGTTTTCTTGCTATTTTTGTGACATTTAGAATCTAGGCTTTGGTTGCCTGTATGTATCTGTCTGATCTTTCTAATTAAATTGAACAGTTTTAGTGGTGTACTCCTTATAATCTGAGTATTTGAAAGGGCTGAGACAAAAGAATCTCTGAATTCAAGGCCAACCTGGACTACTGTCTAAGACCAGCCAGAACTACATAGTGTAGTGAGACTGTCTCAACAACAAAAATAAATTGTAAATTCTTAGCAAGAGAGATGACCATGGTTAGTTGGGTATAGTGATACATGCTTGTAATATCATTTACTTGGGGACATTGAAACAAGAGGATTGATACCAATGTAGTTATCTTAGCTATCATCTTGTTCAAAATTAAAGATAAATAAAGTAAATAAATAAAAAAGGCTATAGATATAAAAGATAGCTTGCTCAGCATGTATCAGGCCCTGGTTCAATCCCTACTACCATGGGTTCTAAGGATTCTTTTTCTTTCTTTTTTTTTTTTTTTTTTTTGATGGAACTAGGTATTGAACTCAGACCTTTGTGCTTGCCAGGGAAGCACTTATTCTACTGAGCCATATCTCTGGCTCCCCTAATACCATGGGGTAGGGGGGTAGGTGGAGATCAGAGGTACAGTCCTGGCCTGCCATATACAAGGCCAAGGGTCTGTCTGATGCCTAGTGTGTTCATCCCCCAGAAGAAAACATGGCAGATTTGTTGGACCATGTGGGAAAAGAAATGTGTGTTCAAATATAAATCTAGTTCAGAGATGGAAAACCAAGGGCCCTGAATGTTATAGAAGATATTTTTATTTCCCTCTTTAAGCACAGATAGGGGCCAGGGAGATAGCTCAGTAGAATAAGCGCTTCCCTGGCAAGCACAAGGGCCTGAGTTCAATCCTTGGTTCTGCCAAAAAGAAAAGGGAGGGGAAGCACAGATAATCCTTAAAAATGTCTTAGCATAATCAAAGTTTGGCTCCAGAAAAATGAGTCTGGTTTCATGAGTCTGATGGATTGGAGAAAGGATTGATTAGAAAGAGACAGTGGCTGGGTGTGGCAGCACAAACCTGTAATCCCAGCACTGGGGAGACTGAGGCAGGAGGATCATTGCAAGTTTGAGACCAGCCTGGGCTACAAAGTGAGTTCAAGGCCAGCCTAAACTACATGGTGAGACCCTGTCTCAGAAAAAAAAAAAGGCAATGAAAGAAACACAATGGTCAGGGTGGATGCTCAGGGCATCTCCGGTGGGATAAGCTTGGTGGGATGGCTGGAAAGGGGGCCTTACTGCAGAGCCAGGGCTGAGGGAGCTCAGGAAGGGCCAGTGGCCAGGAGGCAAGTGTGCTTTATCTTCTGCTGTTCCAGGTAACATCTTTGCTGGAGTTGGTTCAGTCCTGCAGTGAGCAGTCTCCTCAGGCTTCTGCACTATATTATGATGAATTTGCCAACCTGATCCAAGCAGGAAACATGGCTCCAAAAACATTGGTAAGGTCCGGTGTCTCTTCTCAAAGTGATAAAGCATAGAGTTCTATATAGGTCGTCCTGCCCATCCTCCCTTGGGCTGGGCTTCCTTCTCAGCCTCCTGAACATAACCCTAACCACAGTAATGGTGCAGTGGAGATGTGCTTGGCATTGATGTGGATAGACGCCATCTGCTTGGCAGTGCTTGTCTATGCCAGGCAAAGTTCATAGTCACTTCTCTAGGGCTGTAGAGCAAGTGTACCCTAGAGCACACTGCCTTTTTTTGCTTCCTGCAGGAATGGGTTGCAAAGACTATCTGTGATGATTTCCAAGATGCCTTTGTGGTGGACCTCTGTGATGTCTCAGAGGGGTGAGTGCTGTTTGCCTGTTGCTTTGGTTGCCCTGGTGGGGAAATTGCACCAGCTCTGTCAGTAACTGATACAAGGTTTATAATGCCCTTCACCACAGTCTAAGTCTGCATAGCCCACAGCTTCTATCCTTACAGCCTTAACCCTGACTGCAGAATTGCTAAAAGCCCCTACTTATTTTTTTTAGTGTGTCTAAGTCTCTTCATAATATTTCTACTTAGAACTGGTTTGTTCTAGTGGTTTCCTCTATAGCCTTGCTCTGAGCTGGGCATGAGATTTTGGTTCTCTGTCTTCACAGTACACTTCCGTTTCCTGTGAAAGCTCTCTATGGACTGGAAGAATACAATACTCGTGATGGGATTGCCATCAATCTCCTGCCTCTGCTCTTCTCTGAGGAATGTGTGAAAGATGGGGGTTCAATAACTTCACAAGAATCAGGCCAAAAGTCAGTATGATCCCCTGTAAAACCTGTTCGTGTTTGGAATGTTCACAGGGAATTTTACAGTTCTTTCTATCTGTAGAGAACTTGAGTTAAAGAAATTCTTCCAGAATAAATGATATTTGGAGGATTAGAAGGAATGGGAAAGATTCCTTATTTTTTCCTGGGATCCTGAGGCTGAAATTGATGTTGTTTCCTGAGAATCCATAGGTGTTCTGTGAAGTAATTTTCTCTTCTGTTCTCAGTTCCTTACCCTTTTTCTTTCCTGTGAACATTGTTAGCTACTTCTACCTTTCTCATTCTTTCCATCTAACCCGTGTTTCTCTTTTGTTCTATAGCTCCTTCTTGCAATTCAGGTCATTGTTGACTGAGCCTAGTAGGCATTTATTTGGGGGAAATTTTTAAATTATAAAAGACAGGCATCTGATAAACATGGACTTATATGACAATGACTGTGAAGTGTCTAAAAATGGATTTTTCCTTCTCAGACTGGTGTCTCCCTTGTGCCTGGCTCCTTATTTCCGGTTATTGAGATTTTGTATGGCAAAACAACATAATGGAAGCCTAGAGGAGATTGATGGTTTATTAGGTATGGAATGAAGCCTTAGATACTCTTTTTTTTTTTTTTTTTTTGTCTTTTTGAGACAGGGTCTCACTATGCAGTTCAGGCTGGCCTTAAGCTCACTTTGTAGCTCAGGCTGGACTCGAACTCACAACAATCCTCCTGCTTCAGCGTCCCGAGTGCTGGGATTACAGGCCTGCGCCACCATGCCCGGCTATTACCTTGGATATTCTTTATGGCATTTTTGCTAAACAGATAAAGACCAAAGTAGTACATGATGTAGGTAGGAAAAATTTCTAATTTTACAGAACAATATAGCAAACAATAATGGAATTCTAGAGATAAAATAATATGCATGGGATCATATGCTGTTAACATTAACAGATCATTTATTGTAGTTCCATATTGCTTTCCAGTGGTTATCTTTATAATTGTTATAAATCTTGCTCATCATAAAATGGGGCGTGGTGGTGCTCATATGTGTAATCCCAGCTGCTTCAGAGCCTGAGAGGAGGATTATGAGTTTAAGCCCAGCCTGGGCAACTTAGACTTTTATCTGAAAATCAAATTTTAAAAAAGGGCTACAAACATAATGTAGTAGTAGAGTATTTCCTTAATATTCATGAGGCCCTGGGCTGGGGCAATGGCTAAGTGGCTTAAGCACCTGCCTGGCAAACTCTACGTCCTGAGTTCAAACCTCAGTTCCAAAAAAAGAAAAACATATTCATGAGGCCGTGAGTTCAATCCCCAGTATTGTGAAAAAAAAAAGAGAAAATACTTTCTAATTATGTCTGTTGCTGTATAAGATAGAAACGATTTTTTTGATTCAATCCCTGCAAAAAAAATTTTTAATTAATTGAATTTTTGAGACTAGTCAGATCCTGACCCCCAAAGACAAGCTAAAAGGGAAAGTAAGGAGCTTCAGAATGTTGGAAAGGCTTGTTCTTCTCTTAGATTGTCCTATACTTCTTACTGACCTGGAACTTGGAGAGAAGCTGGAGTCCATGCCTGCCAAGGAGCGCTCATACCTGTGTTCACTCATATTTCTCACTCTCAACTGGTTCCGAGAGGTGAGCAGAGTCACTGGGAAATTCGTCCTGTTAATAGTTCACTCAAGGGCTGGCCAGATAGCTCAGCAGATTAAAGCACATTCTTAGATGTAGGGACCAGAGCTGATCCATGGCGCGCCTGCTGGCCCTGCCCCCTGGGTGCACTGAGATAGCAATTGAGACTGGGTATGGTGGGGTCAGGGAGATGGCTCAGTGGAATAAGGGCAAGGGCCTGAGTTCAATCCCCCATTCTGAAAAAAAAAAACAAAACCAGACACTTGAGACTTGGTGTGGTGGCCCACACCTGTGATCCCAGCAGTTGGAAGACTGAAAACAGGAGGATCATTATGAGTCCAATCTGTGTAGTGACACGCTGAGGACCATGTACTAAATACATTTTTTTTAAGAAGTTCTCTCAAAATAAAGCTACTCTCTGGACTCCCATAGGAATCCCTAAAAAGATTCAACCATGTACTAGTGCCTATGCCTCTACCTGTTATACCCTACTACTCCCAGGTAGTGAATGTACTTGGCCTTATCCATCCAGAATAAACTCATGTGACTCTTATTTCCCCACTCTGCACCTTGTCACTTCTGCCTAGGACAACCTCCTACTCATCACTGTGAAAGAACTGCTCTTCTAGCTAGCACAGGCACATGCTCACTGGCTGCAGTGAGATGAATGGGTGGTGGTTGCCCTTCCTTCAGAACATATTACATTTTATAATAATAGAGATGGTGATGGCAACATCTTTCTGCCCCCTCTGCCTTTCTTACATTTTATTTTAGAGATGTGTGTTTGAGTTCATCACTACAGTTTTATTATAATGTGGACCAAAGGCATTGTCGTTTTTTACATGTGTAGAATTTCAGTCACTAAATTTTGTTAAGTATTTATCAAGTACTGAGTTACTGTCTTTTTTTAGGGGGGTTAATCAAACTCAGGACCTGGCGTATGCCAGGCAGGCTCTTATGCTGCTGAGCTATCTCCCTGGCCCCTGAATTAGTTCTTTAGTTGTAACATTGAATTCTTATAAATAGCTACCTGTTCTCATGTTATAGTTGAAGGCCAGGGAAGTAACTCATTGGTGAAGTGTTTACCTTGTATACGTGTGGCCCTAGATTTAGTTCTTAGTACTAAAGAAAACAGATCCAAGCTGTAGCACTGAAACTCACAAATGTGCTTCCCAGTGATATCTTTTGAGTTCTAGGTGAATAATGTTTTTTGTTTGTTTGTTTGTTTTGTCTTTTTTTTAGACAGGGTCTCACTATGCAGTTCAGGCTGGCCTTAAGCTCGCTTTGTAGCTCAGGCTGGTCTTGAACTCACAACAATCCTCTGCCTCAACCTCCCGAGTGCTGGGATTACAGGCATGCGCCACCACGCCCGGCTTGAATAATGTTGTATAAGGGTTAAAATCTGGACACATCAGAATAAGAATACAATTTGCAGGTGGTGAATGCCTTCTGTGGAGAGCAGTCAGCTGAGATGAAGGGGAAGGTGCTCACTCGCCTGAAGAACATTGTGGAGCTGCAGGGCGTCCTGGAAAAGTACTTGGCAGGTAGGGACTTGCTCTCAGCCCATATGGTCAGGTGAGCGGCACCTACACCCCAAGGAAGTGTGTGCTGAGCACAGTGTTTAATTTCTATATCCATTTCACACCCGTTGTTAGCACAGGAAGTTTTACAAGTTAAAGTAAAAACTATAAAAAAGATATAAAATACGGATTTGGCAGTCATCAAGTTACTTGGCTGTTTGGATACATTTCTGGTGGTCTTTGTTCATTTGAACACAGTCATTTGCCAGGAGAAGATACAGACCTCTTCATCCTTGCTGTCTATTAAGTCTACCAGTTGTTTTAAGGTATTATTAGCTTGATTCTCGGCAAAAAATGTAAAGCCTCCGTGAAGCCCTCATCTAAAGTAACTGTAGAAGTAAGTGCTGCATGGCTGTGGTAGATCACACCTGTGCCTGTCATCCCAGCCACTTAGAAAGCGTCTCACAAAAAACTACAAAGTCTGGGTTGTAGCTTGGTGGGAAGGTTGGATTCTTGGTCCTACAAAAAAAAATTTTTTTTTTTAAATCCTCCAAAACTGAGTTTTGGCCAAATGTTATTAATATCTTTAGGATTTGTTTGTTAGGGTAGGTGTCAGCATAGTGCAGGCTAGCCTTGAATTCACTTATATAGCCCAGCTGGCCTCAAATTTATGACAGTCCTCTTGTCTCAGCCTCCCAAGTGCTGGGATTATAGGCATGTGCCACACTCAGCAGTATCTTTAGGTTTTTTAATGTAACTTTGTTTTAGTCCTTTTCTGTGGGGTTTTATATCAATATTTAGAATGATTTCATTAGTTGATCACAAACAGCTACTGTCACATGATATTGCTGGAGGTTCTCTGACTGTCTTGCTATGTGAGAGCAGCATTAGAGAATGGGAATGTACCCTGTAAGCACTAACTGCGATGCTTGGTCAGTTTGGAAGCTCAGTTTTAGCCAGTTAGGCGATATTCCACACCCGGTGCTGGCATGTGGTTGGTACGCATTGACCTTCTGCCTACTCTCTTTCAGTCACTCCTGGCTACGTCCCTCCTCTTGCAAACTTTGACTTGGAAACTTTAGATGTATTACCTCATAGCAGTTCTTCATCAGCAAAAAGCAGGAACAAGGAAAAGATAAGTATGTTCTTATCCTGTGTCACTCAGCCACATTGAGTTAAACTAAGACATCTTATATATACTGTATATTTTATGTGATCAGCATCAGTAACTGGAGAGATTATATAATTGAACTCTTGGCTTTAGCAGGCATTTGAATGCTCTGTAATTCAGGCTGTAGTATGACCTCTTACAAGGTAGAAGATTATTTCTGAGGACACTGATTTATTGAGTCATCTTTTTTTTTTTTTTAATATAAGGAGGAAGAAAAAAAAAAGCAGATGATGATAAATCATCCTCCCCTGAAAAACTTTCAAAGGAGGATAATTCAGAATGTGAGCCTGTGGCATCTGGGAGAAGCCAGCTAGACAAGGTACTGGAGTAGTGGGTGGATGGCAAACATATACAATAGCCCAGTGAGAGCTACAGAGGGCCAGCTTTATTCGCTGTATTTTACAGAGGAAAACTTAGGGAATAAAGAGATGAATGAAACCTTTTAGACTTTGGAGTGACCTATTTGCAGGCAAAGTTCAAATTATATTTTCTTGATTTGCTTTTGTGTTTTTTTTTTGTTTTTTTTTTTTTTTTTCTTTTGTAATTTTAGTGAAGGGTCTACAAGGTGTTCAGGATCTCAGTACTAGATTGGACTCATAGTGACCTGTCTGCTATTATAGCCTCCTAAGATCTGGGATTACAGGCACACGCCACCACACCCAGTCTCAATTGCAGTCTTTTTTTTTTTTTTTGTCTTTTTGAGACAGGGTCTCGCTATGCAGTTCAGGCTGGCTTTAAGCTCACTTTGTAGCTCAGGCTGGTCTCGAACTCACAACAATCCTCCTGCCTCAGCCTCCCGAGTGCTGGGATTACAGGCATGCACCACCACGCCCGGCTTCAATTGCAGTCTTATTGCACCCTGGGGTGGGGCTGGCATGGCAGGGCCAGGGATGGAAACACCCCCCACCTCCACCCCCACCACCCCTATTGCCAGCTTGCAAGTGCTTTAATCCGCTGAGCTATTTGGCCAGCCCTTTCTTTTTTTTTTAAATACATATATTTTTGAGACAGAGTCTCACTTTGTAATTCAGGCTGGCTTTGAACTATTATGTAGCCAAGACTGGCTCAAATTAGTGGCAGTGCTCCTTCCTCAGCTCTTGGAGTGCCTAGTTGATAAATATGTTCCGCCACCCCTGGCTCAGCTTACACTGTGAAGTCCTTCTGCCACACACTGCTACTTGTCTTTTCTCCTTATTTTCCTTCTTTTTTTTTTTTTAATTTTATTTTTGTTTTATTGAAGTACAAATATCAATGAGACATTTTTAGGATACCTTTTATTTTATTTTATTTTTATTTATTTATTTTTTTCATTTATTTTTGTTTTATTAAAATACAAATGTCAATCAGACAGTTTCAAGACACTTTAACCATACACATTCAATGAATTAATACATTGCAAACTATTTTCATAACGTTTTGGTATTGTACAAGGTACATACATGATATTATATTTACAGATATTATTTTAGCAGATATCTCTTTTTTTTTTTTTCATTTAAGGATACCTTGACAAGATGGATTTGATAAATTAATACATTGTAAACTGTTTTCATAATGTTTTAGTATCCTATAAGGTGCATAAATGATATTATACTTACAGACATTATTATAGCATATGTCTCATTAAATAAAGAGAGTGTAGCTGTTTGCGTATCTTATTTTTTATATCTGAATTACATCAAAGATTCAATAATTAATACTTTCTACCTTGTTATTTTCCTAGTGGTTGTCTATAGTACTAGAAGCCGACATAATATCTTATCCAACCACCATTAGTGCAAATCTTGCCTCTCATAGGATTATGTAGAAGCACAGTGTTATCTATCCCAACTGTACTGTCTATACACATGCATCATGATTTTCCCTTTCTATACCCCTTCCTTTGTCTACACCTGTCAAAGATGGGCATTCCATTGTCATTCAACTAACTTAGGTGCTTGAACTCGACAACACAATCCAACACAGTCCAGTATTCCACAACAATAGTGAGTTATTCAAAGAAGTTGTCGACCATAGCCATTTACAGCTCAGCTTAATATTATGGCCCCGCGATGAATACTTCATTTTTATACTTTTCTGCTGGATGGTTAAGACCTAGATAGAGCAAGACTTATATACCAACACATGTACTTTATGTTTCTTTTTTTTTTTTTTTGTCTTTTTGAGACAGGGTCTCACTATGAAGTTCAGGATGGCCTTAAGCTAACTTTGTAGCTCAAGCTGGTCTTGAATTCACAACAATCCTCCTGTCTCAGCCTCCCAAGTGCTGGGATTACACTCATGCGCCACCATGCCCGGCTTACTTTATGTTTCTTATGTGGTCAATGCAGTCCCCTCAGGGTTTTATCTTGTAGTCCTGTACATTATTCTGTAGATCCTTTGTCTGTGTCATCCATGTGGATGAGTCACGGCCAATGCTTGACCAGTTTGCTCTCTGTGAGAGCCTGGGAGAAAGTTTTCTCTCCATGTGACCCTCCCCAGGCACACTATAGAACTTCGATCTCTTTCCTCTGTGGCTCCATAATCTTGTTCAGAGAATTTGGAGCTCAACTGAGCTTCATGATGTTGCACTACAGGTTCTCCTGTGTCCTGAGGCTTCACTGACCTTGAAAGGCTAGGGCCAAAATGTTGGCTGGCCTTTTGGCTCTTCTATTTCTCCATCTCTATTTGTGAACTTAGGTTGTTAACCATCCAGAAGAAAAGCTGATTAATATCCTGCAGCATATGCCATTCACTTTGCCTTATATGACTCAATTGATTTTAGTTGTTGTTGTACGTTTCCTTTTGTATTTCTGCTTTTCGCTTGTTATACTAGGGAGACTATACGATATTTATACATGTGTGTCTGGTTTATTTCACTTATGAGTATATGTTCAAGTGGCATCCACTTCAGTATAAATGCTTCAAACTTATTATTCTTAATAGCTGAGTAATACTACATTATATAGAAATACCACATCGTTTTCAACCATTCCTCATGTAATGGACATCTTGGTTGTTTCCAAGATTTTGCTATCACACATTGCGCTGCTATAAACATAGGTACACATATATCACTATGATACAATGTTTTCAGATCCTTTGGGAAAATTCCCAGTAGGGGGATAGCCGGCTTGAATGGGATTTCTAGTCCTACTCTTTTTGAGGAGTCTCCACACTGACCTCCACAATGGTTGTACCAGTCTACATTCCCACCAGCAGTGGAGAAGTGTTCCCTTTTCCCCCACAACCTCTCCAAATTTTGTTGTTGCTTGATTTCCTTATGATAGCCATTCTTTCTGGAGTGAGATGGTATCTCAGTGTTGTTTTTATTTGCATTTCATGAATGGCTAGCGATGTGGAGCATTTTTTCATATATTCATTCTCTTCTTTAATTTTGTCCTCTGAGAAGTGTGTATTCATCTCAGATGCCCATTTCTGAATTGGGTCTTTAAATGTGAGGGCCCTGTTATATCTTAGTTCTTTATATATTCTAGACAGTAGACCTTTGTCTAATTGCTTATTAGTTAGGATTTTTTTAAAGTTTGTGAGTTGTCTTTTCACTCTGTTGACAATTTCTTTTGACATGCAGAAGCTCCTTAAGAAGAGTTGACCCCAGTTGTTGATTCTTTCAAGTGCTTCCCCTGCGAATATATGTTTATTCATGAACTCTTTACCTACCCCTGTGTCTTCAAGAGTTCCTCCTACTTTCTCTTCCAGGAGATTGAGTGTTTCTGTTTTAATGTTTAGGTCTTTAATCCATTTTGACTTTAACTTAGTGCATGGTGATAGAGCTGGGTCAAGTTTTAGTTTTCGGCATGTAGAAAGCCATGATTTCTAGCACCATTTGTTAAAGAGGCTTTCTTCCAGTGAGCTTGTGTAGCCCCTTTGTCGAAGATAAGATGGCTGAGTGTTTTCCTAGATGCCTCTGCATCTTGTAATCTATTCCACTGATCCTTAGGTCTGTTTTGTTGCCAATACCATGTTGATTTTATCACAGTGGCTTTGTAGTATAATTTCAAATCAGGAACTGTGATGCCTCCTGCCTTGTCTTTATTGGCCAACATTGCCTTTACTATTCTAGGTTGTTTGTGGTTCCACATAAATTTTAGGATTGATTTCTCTATGTCTGGGGAGGTTTCCTTCATATTTTATTCCCTTTGTTTTGCATCCTAGTAGTATTTTTAATTTTCTCTTGCATCAATTATCAAATTCAATCTTGGAACATACTTTCTGTTCTTCTAGTTTCTTTCCCCTTCTAATCCTAAATTATCAAGTATTCAGATAATTGAGATAATTTGAAATGCTTAGTACAATTTCTGATACTTGATTAGTAGCAATCTCCTTTTTTCTGCAGCTTTGTACCATTCACAGCATAGGTTTCATGTGTTTGTGAAATAGCTCTGGCCCCACAGGAATCCTAATTATTCTGTCTTTCAGCTCCCATTTTTTATGTATATGATATACATTTATTCACTGTATATGATATTTCTAAATGTGCTAAGCTAAGGCTAGTCCTAATAGCTGCATATTAGCTGGAAGATACAAATTTTAACATGAGATTAATGATTATTTTCACTTTGGAATTATTATTAAAATAATAAGTGCCTGCTTGGCAAGTGCAAAGACCCGAGTTCAATCCCCAGTATGGCATGCAATGCTGGGCCCAAGCCTGGGTGCAGTGATGCCCACCTATAATCCCGGTGCCAGAGGCTGAGATGGGAGAATCACTATGAGTCTGAACTGCTTTGCAAGACCCTGTGTCAAATAAAATAAATAAATAAATAAGATGACTAGAAGATTTACTCTGTAAATTTTTGCTGCATCTTTTCTTCCAGGAATTCACAGGGAAGGAAGCAAGGACCACAGTGTCACTGCAGAATTACCATACTTTTTTCCGGGAGCTCGATGTTGAGATCTTCTCTATTCTGCACTGTGGACTTGTGACCAAGGTCATCTTAGATACTGAAATGCACACGGAAGTGAGTGACACATTGGGTTCTCAGAACTTCCTCTGCTTTTAGGAAGTTCCTTTGCTGTTCTTATTTAAAAAACAACACTTG
>PVKA01025405.1:0-32904 GCA_004027165.1 Ctenomys sociabilis | reverse complement strand
TTCTTTGGCGGAACCAGGGATTGGACTCAGGCCCTTGCACTTGCCAGGGAAGTGCTTATTCCGCTGAGCCATCTCCCCGGCCCCTTGTACTCTGTTCTTTCTGTTGCTCACCCTCTATGTTGAGCATTTTGAGGTAGGGTCTTGGTCCCTCCTCACTGTGAATCCCTCTCCCTCAGTCCCCAGGTCTGTGTCTTCCCATGTCTGTCCTTGTTATCCTTGGCTTTCCCTGTTCCTCTTAGCTGCAGCACACCCTGCTGTTCTCTGTCCCTTGCTTTCTAGTTCTGATTTTTCTGGGTTTTCTCTGTGTTCTGTGTCTGTCGTGGTTCCCTTCTCTCCCAGCATCACTTCTGGGTTCTAACCGCTACTTGGTCTCCCTCTGCATTTGGCTCCCTCCTTTTTCTGCTCCCCTCCCCCTGCCTTTTCTTAGGCTTAGGGACTCCCAACTGGGCTTCTGTGTTGAGTCTGTCTGCAGTCAGGGTCTTTCCTGTAACTGTTCCTGTGTCTCCTGGATTACCCCGATTTCCTGCCCCTCTGGCAGGCTGGCCTACAGCTGGCTGGCACTGGGGATGGAACCCCTCCAAGCCAGTGCCCAGGTTCCCAAGCGCATCTCGGCCAGGAGCCGACCTGTGTGGGCTGGTCCACTTCCAGCTGCCATCTCAGACCTCTGTGGTTCTGAGTCCTCTCAGATGCCCCACTGAAACAGGGGACCCCTGGGGCCCACTTGTACCCAAGGAGAGGGCAGAGCACAACATCGGATGTTTGCTAATGTCTAGCTGGGGAGAATAAGCTTGGTCTTACAGCTGTGGTTAGCACTGGCTGCTGAGTGGGGATCCCAACATGTTTGTTCAACGCTATGCTTTAGAGGGAGGTTCTCCACCTGAGCTTCCAGGGCCCTGTGGGTTTGGGTAGGCACCAGGGAGCCTGAGAGCCTTCTGACATTGTAAAATCTGTATGAATAGGTATTTAGGGGAGGAGATGGCCCTGAACTTTCACCTAATACCCCAAAAGACCCTGCACCGCACAAGTGTTCAAAAGAGTTCTGAAGGTTGCTGCCCTAGCCTTAAGACTATTCTTTCTCTTTACATTTCCGGGCCATCCTTTGCCCTGTACACCATCACTTTCCTCTGCCGCTGGGCAGATAATCCATGTGTGCTCACCAAGCATGTTTGTCAACATGGGGGCTTGCTCTCCCCTTTTCTCACTCAGTGGAATTTCAGGTTCTCACACTATGGGAAATTGGAACTTAGGTCAGGCTTAAGACCTACTTAGTTCTACTTGCAGGATTTGGGGAAGTTTCACAAAGGACTGAGCTAGCTTTTTACAAGCCCAGCCTCAGGGAACAAGGCTTTTGTAGGATGTTCAGAGACACAACTCCCTCAGCAGAAAGTAGAGGCTCTCTCCCCTGTCTTCCCTGAGGGAGTCCTGCTGTACTAGGAGCCCAGCAGTGTCCTGAGTACACTTACATAACCTGTGTTTCCCACAGAGGTCACATCTTCTCTGCCCCACCACAGGAGTCTGTGCCACGTGGAGGTGGGCATATACCTACGTGTTTCCCTTTGCCCTCTCTTTCACCTGACCTTTCTTCTTCCCACTCTTCTTTTAATAGGGAGCTTTTACCCAGCTCCAGCTCAGGGCAGCAGAGTGAGGCAGGTGTGGGGGCACCCAGCTGTTTCACACTGGGCTGTCCTCCAGCCCCCAAACCTGTAGGACGGGTCCCTTGATGGGGCCAACTCCCGCCCACCTCATATGAGAGGTGAAACCTGGGTGTGTGGAGGGGTGGAGCACTGACACATGAAAGAGGAGACTGCCTATAGTGAAACCAAGCAGGAGTTCGGAAAGGGGCAGGAGCTTGTGCCACTCCCCACTCCCTTCTTCCTCTCATGCTGCTTCCTGGATCCTCTTCTCCATCCCAATATCTTCCTTCTTCCCTTTTCACCTGACACCAGGTACCTTGAGCCAGAGGTTGGGTCCTGCAGTGGGGTATGTCACAGTGACATTGACAGGGTTGCCACCAAGCTTGGGGGAGCCTCACGTTTGCTTCTGGAGGCTGTCTCCTCTCCCTCATTGACCAGTGATTACTCCCTTTCCCTCCCTGCCCCAGGTGCCTTCTGTTTGGCTTTCCTGCTTTCATCCTTCTAGCCTCTCCACCCCAAACCTCCCCATCCCAGCCTGAATCTTCTTGTCAGGCCTCCCACGGCCTGTTCTTGCTCCTCCCCTCCTTTCTTGAACAAGTGGATTTTCAGGCTCTTCCCAAACCGAGGACCACACTCTCTGGCCTGCTGCTTCCCTGTGCCAGCTGCTTCCCCCTCCCTCTCCACATCTTGCTTTTCTGACCTCCCCTAAGCTGTGTTACCCAGTCTCTGGTCTTTACCTGTCTGCTTCTTCCAACAGGTGTTCTTCCGAGCAGGCACATTGGCACGACTGGAGGAGCAGCGGGATGAGCAAACCAGCAAGCACCTGACCCTGTTCCAGGCAGCCTGCAGGGGATACCTTGCCCGCCAGCATTTCAAGAAGAGAAAGGTGCTGTATTAGGACACCCTGGCCTATATAGCTGAGTTCCTGGCCAAGGGCAGAGAACATGCAGGGATGGGAGGTCTTAGGGTTACTGATTATCATCATCTAGGGGAAAGGAGGTGGGAAACTTCCAGGAGCACCTTTCCCTGGGTCAGTGAGGGGAAAGCACTGGTGCAGCAACAGGGCCTTGTGGACTAGCTGGGGCACTATATGGAGGGGTGGAGAGGAAGCAGGGCCCAGGCAAAGGTGGGCTTTGGATCACAGGCTGCTCTATGAAGATTAAGGAGCTGTGTCAGCGACTCTTTTTCTTATTAGCAAGTCCATAAAACAGCCAGCACTGCCGCCTCTTGTGTTTCAGCAAGATTAGGTTTTATAGCACAGCTAGGACAGGGTGCTGGAAATAATCAGGCAGCAAATAAAGCAGATGACATTATTCCTAATGACGGTGGAGTGCTTAGTGCCCAGTGTGGTGCTCCTAGGACCACCCACCCCCCTGAGAGGTACAAGGAGAGGGAAACAAGGTAGGGCATGGGAAGGGTGTGACTCAGGGTCAGGAGGCCAGAGGAGCCGGCCCAGGGCTTTGCAAGTGGCCTGCCTTCCCCTCAAGGGGAACTGAGGGCCCTGCCATGTGCCATCCCCACTCCAACTGCAGATCCAGGACCTGGCCATCCGCTGCGTGCAGAAGAACATCAAGAAGAACAAAGGGGTGAAAGACTGGCCCTGGTGGAAGCTCTTTACAACTGTGCGGCCCCTCATTGAAGTACAATTGTCAGAGGAACAGATCCGCAACAAAGACGTACGTGACTGCTCAGGCAGCCAGGTCCCTAGAGGAGGACTACCTGCGCCTAAGGGTGTTACCAGCTTGTCTTGGGCTCAAAGGCATTCCTTGTTTACTACGAAGATTTGGGGTCCTGGAACTAAGCCCACATGACCTCTATGGTGCTGCTTGGGCCCCCGGGTACCCTCTCAAAATAAAATCATGGGCAGTGCCAGCTTAGAGGGAAGGGTCTACAGACTAGAGCCCTAAAAAGCAGTGGCTTTTCCTTTGGGAAGGTGCTTCCCCCTGTGTGCTGGCCTGAGCTTCACGTGCAGATCTGGGGTCCTCACCCACTCATGGTCCTTCACTTGGTCCTCCCTGCCCTGCCCTAGGAAGAGATCCAGCAGCTGAGAAGCAAACTTGAGAAAGTGGAGAAGGAGCGGAATGAGCTTCGCCTCAACAGTGACCGGCTGGAGTCCCGGGTAAGTGGCTCCAGGAACCAGACAGATTGGCCCACTGTCACTGGGTGCCTCAGCTCTCAGAGGCCCTCTCAGTGTTGGTGTTCTGGCTGAGTAAGACAGGCGCTTCACTGGCGCTGACCCCCTCCCCCCACCCCAGATCTCAGAGCTGACATCGGAGCTGACAGATGAACGTAACACGGGAGAGTCCGCCTCCCAGCTGCTGGATGCAGAGATGGCCCAGAGGCTCCGAGCTGAGAAGGAGATGAAGGAGCTGCAGGTGAGGGCAGAGCTGGGTGAGGATCCCAGGCTGGTGTCTACCACAGTCTGCTGCCTGCAAAGCCAGGTGACACCTTATCCCTTAGCTCAGCATCCCTGTCTGTCCTGTTAGGCATTCGATGGGACCTGTGTGGCTTAGGGCATGCGCAGGGCAGGTGAAGGGGAGAATGATGCGCCCCATAACCTTCTGTCCTACAGACCCAGTATGATGCACTGAAGAAGCAAATGGAGGTGATGGAAATGGAGGTCATGGAAGCTCGGCTCATCAGGGCGGCTGAGATCAACGGAGAGGTGGATGACAGTGATGCAGGTGGGCCTGAGGTGGAGGAGCTGGGCAAGGGCCTCGGTGTCACTCCCTGCGGCCCACCCCAGTGAGTGATGCCCCTCTTCACGCCCCCTCTTCAGGCTTCCCTTTGTAATATCCCCCACCCCGTGCCAGGCTATTCTAAGACTAAAGTGAATCTGGGTGAGGTGGCACACACTTGGGAGGCTGGGGAAGGCCTGAGGGTTTGATCCCTAGTACCACTAAAATGCTAATGTGAGAACAGATGAGAAAATAAAGGTGCTGTTAAGTATGGGAAATTAAAAGCCTTGATAATGACCCTCTGAGGGTCACCATCCTTGCAGTCCCCAGGGAAAGGACAACACATGACCCTACCGCAGGCTGGTGTGATATATCACCACCCTCTAGTTTTCTCCCTGTTAGTGTTCCTTCTGCCCTGGTTCAGAGCTGTCATTCCAGAGATCTTTTTGAGTCTTTCTGGCTGGCTCCACCTGCTGCTTGGCCCCCTCTCCCTCTATACCATCTTGGGAACTCTTGGCACTGCTGTCATCCCCCCCCCCACCTGCCCCCTAATCCACAGGGGGTGAGTGGCGGCTGAAATATGAGCGAGCTGTGCGGGAGGTGGACTTCACCAAGAAGCGGCTCCAGCAGGAGTTAGAGGACAAGCTGGAGGCAGAGCAGCAGAGCAAGAGGCAGCTGGAGAGGCGGGTGAGGCTGGCCAGGGAGCAGAGGCCCATGGCTGCAAGGGCACGGTGAATAGTTGGAGGCAGGTGGGCCTGGGAGGAACAGGGAAGGTTGGCACATTAGCCAACCAGAAACAAACTACTGTTAGAGCATCTTGGGTTTCCAGGATGGCCCAGACCCCACCCCTCACCCCTAGGTCTTCCCTTTATCCATCCACCCTCTTT
This sequence comes from Ctenomys sociabilis, assembly GCA_004027165.1. Lineage (NCBI taxonomy): Eukaryota > Metazoa > Chordata > Mammalia > Rodentia > Ctenomyidae > Ctenomys > Ctenomys sociabilis. Next base: position 27,705 of record PVKA01025405.1, on the reverse strand, counting down.
CCCTCCCCTTCTCCACTCGTGCTTTATGGGCCTTTCAGTGACTCCTGTGTTGTATCCCATCTGGGCCTCTAGATTGGGGACTTGCAGGCAGATAGTGACGAGAGCCAGCGGGCTCTGCAGCAGCTTAAGAAGAAGTGCCAGCGGCTGACATCTGAGCTGCAGGACACCAAGCTGCACCTGGAGGGCCAGCAGGTCCGGAACCACGAGCTAGAGAAGAAGCAAAGGAGGTGGGTGGCCCTGTCCAGGGCCCAGAGGACCTTCTAGAGCAGCCAGATAGGACCCTCTTCCCTGAAGAAGAAAGAAGGGAAGACCTGAACTTGGCCATCGTGGCCCATGAATGGAGACTTCCTCTGCTCAGACCTTGTCCCCAGGACGGCCCACATGACCTCTGCTCAGATGTCCCTACCCAGTGTGTGCCTGTCACCCCATCGCCCCTGCCCAACATCATCTGGGTCGCCCTTCTTTGCCTCAGCTACACAAACACTCTCTCCTGACTAATGTCGTTAAACTACCGTGCCACTTCCATCTCATTATGGTAATGACACAAAGGAGGGGGGCAGCCCTCACAGGAGAAAATCCAATCTAAATTAATTTCCCTGGCTGAGGATGAGAATGGGACGCCTTAATTAGTAGCACCAAGAAGCCCACACACCCTGGGAACAGCAGGGTGCCCCAGGGAGCAGGAACAGCGCCCATTTCCCCTCTGCAGGGAAGAGCTTCTGGCAGAAGCGTCAGTTGCCTCTGTGAAGGGTACTGGGAGTGAGGGGGGCAGAGCAGAGCCCCCAAGCAGCCAGGGTTGCCTTGTCCTCCTGCACTTCCTGCCATCTTCCCTGCTGGCTGCTGCTCCATGGAAAGTGAGGGAAAGTAAGAAGCGTTTCTGTCCCAGCTCATGGCAGTCCTCTTCTGCTATTCTTATCTCTACCCCGATTCTGCCCTTTTACCCAAAGGCTGGCACTCTTGGCAGGACCCCCCTTCTGAGCACCCTGATGACAGTGCCAGCTCGGCCTAGTTACTATGTCATGGCACTCCTGCTGGGCAACTTATTAGGTTTCAGCTGCCCGGAGTTTTCTTCCTTTTTTCTGATGTGAGCTTGGTGGAAGGAGGCTGTTCATTTTCCACAGGACCCTGGTTAGCTATTCAGAGAAGGTGTTAAGGGGGATTTCAGCAATTTGCTCCTTATTTGGAGTGATTGGGTAGGAAATGGAAGGCTGGCTAGTGAGGGGTGACCAAAGAGGCCCCCAGTAGTGTGCCCATGGGAGACCCTGTCAGCTGGACCTGGAAGGAATGATGGTTTTGAGCCCAGAATACGGTGTCCTGGGGGTGACCTGGGTGCTGCTGGTTCTTGCTCCTACTCCTGCTGGTGACCCCAGGAGTAGGAGCAAGAACCAGCAGCCCCACATATAGTGGCCAAGTTGACCTGTGGAGAATAATTTGGATGAGGCCGAACATCTATTTCTACCTATTCTGATGCCCAGTCTGCTTCATCCTGACTCCTTATTCTTTGATCTGTTGAAATGGACAATGTGGAAAATTAACTTCTAAAGATGGAGTCTGTCTGTGTTTTCCCTAGGAGCAGATGTAGTCCCCAGGGTGACAAACCTGGCTCAGTGAAATGTCCTCCAACCTAGGCCTGGCTGCTCAGCATAACCACAGTAGATGACTGTAACACTTGAATGCTACCCCTGCCTCACCTCTGGCCCCCAGCTGGGGCTCCATACCCCATCTCTAGCCCTGCTTTTGTCCCATCCATATCCACAGCATCACTTCCTGGCAGGCTGTACACCAGGGACCCAGACTCCATCCATACCTAAGACCACTATGCCTCCTCCTAGGTTTGACAGCGAGCTCTCCCAAGCACATGAGGAGGCCCAGCGAGAGAAGCTGCAGCGGGAGAAGCTGCAGCGGGAAAAGGACATGCTGCTGGCTGAGGCATTCAGCTTGAAGCAGCAAATGGAGGTCTGTGGGCCCACCTTTCCTTGGTGCCCTGTCTTCCCTGCAGGGAGGGGCCAGGTCCTCACCAGCCTTCTCTTCTCTCTTGCTCCAGGAAAAAGACATGGACATTGCAGGTTTCACTCAGAAGGTTGTCTCACTGGAAGCTGAGCTCCAGGACATTGCTTCCCAGGAGTCTAAGGATGAAGCCTCCCTGGCCAAGGTCAAGAAGCAGCTACGGGACCTAGAGGCCAAAGTCAAGGATCAGGAAGAGGAGCTGGATGAGCAGGCGGGAACCATCCAGATGCTGGAGCAGGTGCTGGAGGCTTGGTCAAGTTAGGGATGAGGCATTGCAGGAGCTACTGCCAGGCTGGGGAGATGGCTCAGCGGGATAAGCGCTTCTCTGGCAAGCACAAGGGCCTGAGTTCAATCCCCAGTTCTGCAAAAAAAAAAAAAAAAGGAGCCATTGCCATCCCACCACTAACTGGGGCATGGGCCAGAGGAAGGTAGAGTCCAGAGTCCATATTCATTGATGTGTTCATTCATTCACCTCCTCACAAAACATTGAGTTGAGTGAATACTTGGTCTGTGCCAGCAACAGTGTGAAGGCAATTCTGTTTTCCACAAATACAAATCTTGGTTGAGCTTTAATGGTGAGGGGTTCAGGAGGCACTGAAGCCAGAAGGCCATGAGCCCACCCAGACAGCCTTGGAGCTGCCAAGTTGGTTCAGGGAGCTAAGCTGCAGGACTGTCCTCACCCCCAGCAGCCTCTCCTTGGGCCTGTGCCAAAGATCTAGTAAGGGAGTTCAGCTTCTTTAGGGAAGACGGCTGCCACAGAGCAAATTGTGAGCAAGCAAGGGAACTGGTAGGCAAGATGTTTTCTGCTCCTGGGCTTGGGAGAGCTGCACATTGTGGCAGAGCCCTTCTGGGAAGGAAACCTAGTTCCTACTCCTGACCACATCCAGGCCAAGCTGCGTCTAGAGATGGAGATGGAGCGGATGAGGCAGACACATTCCAAAGAGATGGAGAGTCGAGATGAGGAGGTTGAGGAGGCCCGGCAATCTTGTCAGAAGAAGGTATGGTGTCTGGGTGGTGACCTGACCCGTACAAGCACCTGTTCCCTTGTCACTATTTTAAATTGAGAGATTTGGTTTCCTTATCTTAGCCACATTGTTTTCCATTGCCATTCTGGACCAGGAATCTCCTTTTAGCATCCTTCCATGGACTGGGATGTTTTCTCCAGGGCCTGTAGAAAAACTTGGGCCCTCAAAAAACCCATGTTCCCTGCCTTTTATGCAAAGCAGCAGCCTGCCCTATACCAGCTGTGCTGTTCCGGGGCTGCTGGCATGGTTGGCCAGATCCCCACTCTGTAAAGAGGTCTACTGTGGCACAGGGAGTCACTTTATGGCCCGTCCCTGGCCCAGTCATTCTGAAACACTAGAAACTTGAAATATAGTTCAGACCCATCTAAGGTCACCCATGCTATTCCTGCCCTGTTTTCCTGGGCCTGAAGACCCAGCAGGGGAAAGGACTGTCTGCCCTTGGACTAAAGGGACAGTGAGCCTTTGTTCCATGTCACTGTAGTTAAAACAGATGGAAGTGCAGCTTGAAGAAGAATATGAGGACAAACAGAAGGCACTTCGGGAGAAGCGGGAGCTGGAGAGCAAGCTCTCCACCCTTAGTGACCAGGTGCGCTGGGACGCCCGCTGCTGGGCCTAGGAATGTGGATCTTGGGGACAGACAGCTGGGAGCGGGCATGGTGGAAGGCCCTGTGGTAGAGCCCTGACTCTGGTGTCTGCCCAGGTGAGCCAGCGAGACTTTGAGTCAGAGAAGCGGCTACGGAAGGACCTGAAGCGCACCAAGGCTTTGCTGGCGGATGCTCAGATTATGCTGGACCACCTGAAGAACAATGCCCCCAGCAAGAGGGAGATTGCCCAGCTGAAGAACCAGGTACCTGCTCAGCTTTTTCAGTTCACTTTTCTCTTCTTCAGTGCCTTTTAAGTCCTTGGGAAGGAAAGTAGCACTCACAGAAGCTAGTCCCCAGCATGTGTGTGTATGCTGTACAGCCTGATTGCCAAGCCCAAGGTGAAGATATCCCTAGCCATCCCCATTATGAGAAGAGATGCCCGTGCATGCACCAGGGTACAGCTTTAATCCTGGATCTGAAGTGTGGAGGGGGAGGAGGTGGAGCGTGTCCAGACCCTCTTTTCCTCTTGAGCACCTTGCACAGCCCTCCTGCTGGCAAGGAATGGCTGATATCTCACTCTGGGGTGGGGACGGCTCTGTTTCCAGCTGGAAGAGTCAGAGTTCACCTGTGCAGCAGCTGTAAAAGCACGGAAGGCAATGGAGGTGGAGATTGAAGATCTACATCTGCAGATTGATGACATCGCTAAGGCTAAGACAGCGGTGAGGACCCACAAGATACAGGGCAAGGTTCCTAGGGTTGCTGCCAGGTGGAGGGCCATGACAGTAGCTGCCTTCACTCCAAGACATTCTGCAAGCATAGTGGCTTCCCCTCCTCTGCTTCTCTGCACTCAGCACAGAGGCCTGCCAGGAGAGCAGAGGGGAAGAGGGAGCTGACCAGCTCAACTCCTTGTTTAACCACCTGCTACTGGAGCTTGGCCACAGACCCCAGCACCATAAATAAAGGCAGCTAATGTGGCTGAGTCATGTAAACAGGTGCCTCAAGATTAGCAGAAGCACGATAAGAGGATGGGATGGCCTTGGCTTCCCTCTCCTCCCCCTGCCCAGTCCGCTGACAAGCCAGAGAAGCGGCTAATTAGAGCCTTTATTTAATGCCTCCCTTTTAATTCCCTACCTCTCCCACGACCCATCCGTGGGCAGAGACTTCACCACCGGATGTGGTCACCCATACCTTCACCAGAAATGAGGCAGGGGAGGAGGCTGGGTTTAGCTATTGGTTTCATGGCCCCCTAGCTAGTCACCCTGCTGCCGAGAGATGCCAATCTCATGAGCTTGATTTATCCTCGTGACATTTGTGCTCCTCAGCAGTTTTCAGGTGACTAATTCAAATTTCTTAATTGTGTTAAAAAAGGCTGTTATAAAATTACCATTTTATTTAAATCCGAGTTAATAAATTTCTTGGCAGAGGCTTCCCCAGCTCCCCACAGCCCAGTAACAAGATGGATTGGGCAGAGAAGGAGCCAACGCAGTCATTTTGGTTTGGAATTACTGGCTAATAGATTCATTCATTTCCCGGAGCTGCTGTTGGCTGTCTCCTCCCCACCCCCAAGGAGTGGACTGGCTGTAGGGGCTGAATGGCACAGGAGTGGCCAGTCCCAGGGGAAAGAAATCCAGGCCAGGGGGTGTTAGCAACCTGAGGGGTGCAACCCTGAGGCCTGCAGTGAGCAGAGTGTGTGCAGGTCAGGGCCTGCGCTGATGGTGCCAGGATGACGGGTCATTTGTTCTGGGCAGATTTTTTCTGGCTTCTCATTAGCCTTGAAAGAGCTGCCAGAAGGCAGCTGTCATTTCGTGCACAAGTCCAGGGCCTGGCTGTCCTGCGCAGGCAGCCTTTTCCCCCACTTCCCTGATAAGAGTGCAGCAGGCTGCTCCCTGACCATCCCCAGTTCTGAGGTCCATCATCTCCCCATCCCACTGCCATCCCTCCACAGAGGAGGTGACACAGGGACAGGCTTGAACTTGCCATAGGGGCTCTCCGGGCGCAGCAGGTTTGGTGCCCTCTGATTCATCTCTACCTCTGTCCAGCTGGAGGAGCAGCTGAGCCGCCTTCAGCGTGAGAAGAATGAGATCCAGAACCGGCTAGAAGAGGATCAGGAGGACATGAATGAGCTGATGAAGAAGCACAAGGCTGCCGTGGCTCAGGTACCCCCTCCCCCCGAGTCCCTCACTGTGCTCCACACAGTGTCCATCCTCCTGTGCAGCCTTTTGGGTCTCCAGTGCAACCACTTCTCTGGGGAGAAGTGTGGAAGCTGGGGTCCCCTGGCCCTCAAAGGGGGAGAGAGGCGGGTTTGTGTTTAGGCTGACCCCATGCCCGTGCTCTCACTTCCTTCCCAGGCCTCACGAGACATGGCGCAGATGAATGATCTCCAGGCTCAGCTAGAAGAAGCCAACAAAGAGAAGCAAGAGCTGCAGGAGAAGGTGGGCAGCAGGGCTCTCTTGGGGGAGAGGGTGCAGGTCCCTATGTGGGCATGCACCCCTAGGCGCAGAGTGTGGAAAGCGTCTCTCTGCCCTCAGTGTTCCACAGAGCAGTGTACACTAGAAGGAAGAGCTAGGCTCTAAGCCACAGCACCAGAGCAGACATTTTGGCTTTGCTTGCCTCATTTCACATTTCTATTCCCTCTCTGGTCCTTAGCAGTCTCCATTCTCTCTGAAGGGCAAGCTCTGTGCCAAGGCCCAGTGTGGGGAGGGGATGCTTCTGGCTCAGGGGCCCCCTCCTTCCTCCCTTTCCTGTGTGTCCTTCCCTGCCTCAGCCTTCTGGTCACCATGGTGATATCACCTGCCCCCTCCCTTCCTGGGCTCAAGTTTTTCTTCTTTGTTCCCCAACCCTCTATCCAGCTTCAAGCCCTCCAGAGCCAGGTGGAATTCCTGGAGCAGTCCATGGTGGACAAGTCCCTCGTCAGCAGGCAGGAAGCGAGGATCCGAGAGCTGGAGACACGCCTGGAGTTTGAAAGGACCCAAGTGAAGCGGCTGGAGGTGGGTTCATTTCTCCTGGTGGTTGGAAAACAAGGCAGAGCTGTCCCAGTGGCTGGAGCTATGCGTGCTCGCAGGCTGGGCAGGCCAGGGACACTCCTCAGAGGCCTCTGCCAAGCCGCCAAGCCAGCTGACAGGGTGGGGGCTCCCCTCCTTGCCTGGCCTGCTCTCTGGGCACCACGGAGCCTGCCTGCTTTGCATTCTGTTTCCGTGCTTGCTTTCTGCCAAGGGACCAGAGCAGCTTAGCTTTTCGTCTTCATATTTTCCTGCCACAAGCTCCCCCTTCTTGTCCCCCTCACTCCGCTCTCTGGCAGGGTCATAAATATGCAGCGGATGGCGCCACTGCTCCAAGGGTTGAAGTCTGTTCTCATCTCATAGCTCTCTCCTCCTCTCCCCTACCCTTTTGCATTCCCTTTTTTCCTGCTTTTTCTCCTTCTCTTGTCATTTTCCTTTGTTATCGCTCTATACTTTCTTCGCCCTTCGTATTTTTTCCTCTTCCCAATCTTGTCCCTCTTTCTTACCATCTTCCTGCATCTTCCTTTCTCCCCTTCCCATTCATTCTTTAATCTGTCTGTCTGTCTTTATCTATCTCTCTCTCTCTCTCTCTCTCTCTCTCTCTCTCTCACACACACACACACCACACACATCTCTCTTTTCTTCATCTTTGTGACCCTCCTTCCTCCAATTCAGTCCTTTCTCTTCCAGTCTCTGGAAGCCAGTCTCTAGCCCTCCCTGTCTAGTACAGCAGATAGGAAAATAGTGGCAGGCAGAATTATCTCTCTGGGTTTATACCCCTGTTACCTTATTTTAAAATTTTCCTTCGTGAGCTTATCAACAGTTGTCTGGGTATTGTCAGTCCTGTCTGAGAATTGTGTTCATGGATATGATTTCTGAGAGGTAGCCCTGCCACCTTCCCACCAAGCCCTCAGTCCAGGAAGCAGGGAAGGAAAAACATGGGCATCCAAGGGCATTGGTAACCTTGACACAGGAAAGAAGTATGCCTGGAGCTCTCAGAGCAGCGTCCCAGATCTTAGGAAGGACAGAGGAAATGTCACAGTTCATTTTCTGGCCCCCATAGCCCCAGGATAGTTGGTAATATTTTGATCCCCTATACATGTACAAGAAAGGGTTATATGAGTTACCCTTGGTCACAACACTGTCAAGGACAGAAGAAGCCACTGGGCTGGAGACACAGGACCAATCTGCTGGATTTGTCTCCTTTTGTGGTGGACCCCTGGTTCCTTTCTACTCAGCAAGACTGTCTTGTGGTTTGGACTCATAGTTTTGAACACAAATGGCCCTTAGCAACCTTGTAGCCTGAGTTTGTTACTTTGGAAACAAAGCTAGGGAAGTCCATCAGTGGTAGAACTGGGATTAGACCCCGCTGTGGAGTCCTTCCCTCACACTCTGCCCCTGGCTCCATGTCATTCTTGCTCAGCATTTTCCTCCCTAGCCATGGAAAATCTGTTCGAGTTTCTTGGGGAAGAAATATTCATTAATCTTAGAGAGAAAAAATATCTTTTTCAAATCTGAGGACACTGTAGTCTACTGCTAATCTAGGAAGTCCCAGTAAACCAGTTACCTCTGAGACCAGAATCTAACTTTTGGGAGGTTGTGGGTTCAGACTCTGAGAAATGCTGCCATACATGACAGGGCATGAGATACCTACATGACATAGCATGTCCACGGAGACACGTGCTAGATGCAGATCCCCTGTTTTGGCACAGTAATGACCGTAGCATGATCCCACCTCTTCCTTCCCATTCATTGCCTTATGTAGTCCTCAAAGACTGAAGAGCAACTGCTGTCCTCACCATTTTACAGAAAAGCAAAGAATCCTAGAGCCTTTTAATTGCTTGCCATATAGCCAAAGGTGTGAACAGTGAAGCCAGAGCCCGGCTGGAACCAGATACAGAACCCTAATGCACTCTCTTCCACCTGTCTGATGAGGGACTTACCTACTGGTCTTTCTCCCTACCTGCCTGCCCAGAGCCTGGCTAACCGGCTCAAGGAAAACATGGAAAAGCTGACTGAGGAGCGGGATCAGCACACCGCCGCTGAGAACCGAGAGAAAGAACAGAACAAGAGGCTACAGCGGCAACTCAGGGACACCAAGGAGGAGATGGGCGAGCTTGCCAGGAAGGAGGCTGAAGCAAGCCGCAAGAAGCATGAACTGGTAATGCCCCCCACTCCCCTGAGGCCTGAGCTGGAGTTTCTGAGGAGCACCATGTACACACCCCAGCCTGGGCTTGTTGTTGGTAGGATAGCCCTGCAACACAGATTGGTGCCAAGAGTGACACCGGTCTCCCCCAGGTGAAGCCAGGTCCCACCACCCAGCAAGCCCTGAGCAGAGAGCTCTGAAGGCTTGAAGCAGCATCCAGGTAGCATCTGCACAGCTGGCAGAGACTTGCTACAGCTCCTTCCGAATCCTCTACACACTGGATCCCCTCCCCCTCTTCCTAGGAGATGGACCTGGAGAGCCTGGAAGCTGCTAATCAGAGCCTGCAGGCCGACCTGAAGCTGGCGTTTAAGCGTATTGGGGACCTGCAGGCTGCCATTGAGGATGAGATGGAGAGTGACGAGAATGAGGACCTCATCAACAGGTGAGGTGGGCCAGGGAGATGGCTCAGTAGAACAAGCGCAAGGGCCTGAATTCAATCCCTGGTTCCGCAAAAAAAAAAAAAATTTAAAAAACAGGTGAGAGGTGGTCTCTGTGACATTGTGGCTAGCATGATGGCCCTCTTAACCACCTCTGGAACCAGGCCACAGGGGACAGCTGCATCCTTTGCCTCCCCATCACTGAAACACCCACTGAACCCTCCCCTTTGCTACAGATCCAAACCTGGACTTGGGCCTAGGGGAGCTGGGGCTGGAGCAAGTACAGAGGGTGAGGCACCCTCCCCTCAGCCATACGCTCCCCTCCCCAGGCTTCCTAAGGGTTTGGCTCTCCAGCTCTGCCTATTCTAAATGAGTTATTCCCCCCGTTTAGCTGCATTTCCGATGGTGCCTGCCCCCCTCTGGGGAAAGCAGAGATTTAAAGGCTGTGGTGCCTTGTTACTCTGCTAGAGATTTTCTCTCATAAAACCTACCCAGGGAACGGTTTAGGAGAGAGAGAGAGATTTGTAGTCCTAGGCTAAGGAGAAAGTCACAAAGCAGGAAGACCAGCACTGTGGGGGTGGGGCCAGGCCCTGGCAAAGCTACCTGAGACTAAGCTAGGCAACTCACAGACCTGCCGCCTTCCCAATTCAGGTCCAGACCCCCCTCTTACAGGTCGGTCCAGGGTGGCCCAGGCTGGGTTCTGAGGACAAAAGTGTCCCATCCACCCCACCACCTTGGTCTCAGCCAACCTTACTGAGGAAAGAGAGCTTCAGCTGAGGGGTCCACCATTGATTTTTATGCTTGATTTCTCTGGTCCCCTTACCCACCATTTTCTTTCTGTTTCCAGTTTGCAGGATATGGTGACAAAGTATCAGAAAAGAAAGAATAAACTGTGAGGACTGGAGCGCATGCGCTCTCTGCCTCTTCTGTTGGGTGTCTAACCACCCCTAACACAGGGCTTCTCATGGGGGCCCTGCTGCATGCCGCATGTGGACACACATTCTCCTCCCTAGCTGGTCTCTAATGCTAACACTGCTGACTGTGCTGTGGGAGCCAGGAGGGCTGGGCCCTAGTAGAGGCAGAGGGCAGGCAGTGGGGCTTGCTCCTCAAAAGCCTGGGCTGTGCCTCACATCCATGGTGGGCAGGGTGGCAGCTCACTCAGTAAGAAATATTCAGGCTCCTTTGGCTCTACTTCTGGTCCACCTTCCTGAGTTTCTGCTGACCTTTCCTCAGAAGCCCAGTATGGTCCTCCCCCTGGCCTATTGTTTGGGAGGATATCTGTTCAGCCTGGATTTATCCTCATTCCTTGGGATCCTTTGCCTGAAGTGAACAGATATGTTTTGTGTTTAAGGTCTGCCACTTTCCTTTGGCAGACAAGGGTGGAAGGTGAGGGGTGTCTAACAGCTGCTTATTTGGAGAAAGCATTCAGGCAGCTAATCATAGGCCAGTCTGCTGTGGCAGGGGAAGGGAACAGGGCCAGTATGTTTGCTTTGCTCCCTGAAGGCACTGATGCAGAGGGTCCAGAGTGTCTGTGCTGTCCTGTCTGTCAGGTGGCAGAAAGCCCAGGAAATCTTTTCCCTCTTTCTGGGTGGGAGCTAGACAGCAGATACAGATTCACAGGCCTTCAAAATGATCTGGCTGATGCTCTGTCAAGTTCGACAGGATTGTTTTTTTAGCGTGGCGCTGGATTTCCTCCCTAACTCTCTTGCCTGGCAGGCATCCTCCCCTGGTCAGGATGGGCTGGCGGCCATGCAAAGGACTCCATGAGAGCTAATGATAAATGTAATAGTGTGTAACAGTGATAGAGGGCCGCTGGAGCCCGGTTGTCACACACAATTAATATCCCCCGCCATTCTGTCTCCGTTTGTTTGTTCCCCCGCGATTCGGCTCCCAGTTAACTAATAGCACATGAGCCCAGACATAAATTGTATTTGACGTGAGGTTTAATTCCAACCATTTAAAATTTCAACTGCCCCCTGAGCCTGGCTGCCCCTGGAGTTTGTTTACGGGCCTGATTACTTAAGGCAAAGAACCCAAACTTCATCTGGATGCTTGCAACTAAGGGGAAGGTAAGGGTAGGAAGGCCAGCTTCTCAGTCCATTCACTGCTCTGAGTGTAAGGAGAAAAATTCGTATTCTAGGCTCATGTCAATCTGTCCCCTGTGTGTTCCAGGCCTGCCATCCTTGGGCAGTAGGAGCTTTGAGGGCTGATAAAAATGTGCATTTAAGATCCTGTTCCAAACCAGTGCCAAGCACACACAGACTTGCGCGCATGCGTGCACACACACACACACATACACACACACAAAGATACACACACATACACACACACACACACACACATGCACCAGCAGGCACTCTGCGCAGGCGCATGGTAATGTGCAGTTCTAACCAGGTTCCCACTAACGGCAGAGTTTGCTGTGGCTCTTTGCTCAGCAGCTCTGGGCCCCAGCTCCAAGTTATCGAGTGAGCATGCTAAGGCGGGCAGAAAAATAATGTTTCGATTTACTTAGAGATACAGTTGTTATTGCCATAACCTTAATGAAAGCAGTAAACAGTGCAATATTAAGGGAGATTTATACAGAAACGCTTTTAACATGTAGACATAGATTTTGCGATGCGTACAGCACCACCTTTCTAAAGGCAATCAATAAGGTTATGAACAGCCGTGATAAATTATAAGCTCTGAAGCTACAGAGGGAGGTTTTTTGCAAGGGTGTATAAATCAGGTGGTATTGGCGTTCCATGGGGCCTGTACACCACAGTAAATCTGCCAGGCTCGGATGGGCACAAGGCTTGCATTAGCAGTTTTGGGGCTGTCTGTTAAACTCCTGTTTACCCGGGGCATCAGCCAGCCTTGTCTTTGTTATAATTCTAGATTTGATGGAAACCCATAAAATATGCCACTTTATTCCCCTCCCCATGAGTTAGGCTCTTGGTCCCCAGAACTGAGTCTGATGGTTTCTTCCGGTGTATGTGCCTGTGTGTACATGTATGCATGTACCTTTGTGGCTGTTTATTCAAAAACATTATTCAGGGACAGGGCCCCTCTTGTTGATAGAGATGAAAAGAATATCAAGGAGAAATGCCAGCCTACCCATAGCAGGAGAACTTCGTGAGGAAACATTTTGCCAGATTTGAAAAGCATTCTCACTCGGAAGCCATCTCAAAGCCCCAGCTACTTTGTAAGGGGGTCACCATGACTCTAGCCTCAGAATTGGACTCATTTGGGCTTTCCTGCAAGTTCTGGGGTTAGGCTGGCTAGATGTCACAGTGGGGAGCAAAGGCAAGAGGCTGCCTGAGGGATGGAGGAAGAGACAGAGAGTTGGCCCTTGTCTGGGACTTTCTGAGCCCAGCTGGACGTCTTGGGGCAATCTGAATCCTAAAGCCTTGCCAATCCCAGAGTAAAGCAGATGCCCATCCCTCTCCTTTTCCTTTCTGTTTCTTAAGAAGCCATAGAGTGGGTTTAGGATATGGCTGATGCCTCCTTAACCTGGTACCTAAGGTAGTCTTGCCACCAACTAAGACCTGCAGGTTCAAACCCACTCTAAGTCATACTCTTCTCTTCCTGCCCCATGGCTAGTGTCGTTTTTATGATAAAGTCATGCAAAATGGTCTCCATGGCAGTCACTGTCTGGAGTGAGGCAGACAGAACACTGCAGGAGAGACTTTAGAGTAGCTGAAGCGCCCAGGAGTCTTCTTTTTAACCGATAACTATTTGAGTGTGATTGTTCAGTGGTTGGACTTCCTGTCATGCTTGGACAGTGTCACTTGCCGAGTAGGGACACTTGCCTTGTGCTCCACCTAACCCCTCCGTTTTCCCTGACTCACCAATGTGCATGCTGCCTACTTCCCACTCATGCCCAGACATACCCTTCTCCTCTTCAAGCCCTCCCCTCTGGGAAGTGGACAGTTGCCCCCTGCCCAGCTTTGCCTGCCTAATCTGCTCCTCACCCCTACAGCGAGGGGGACTCTGATGTGGACTCCGAGCTGGAGGACCGGGTCGACGGGGTCAAGTCCTGGTTGTCAAAAAACAAGGGACCTTCTAAGGCAGCTTCTGATGATGGTAGCTTGAAGAGTTCCAGGTAAGTATGAGGCATTGGGCTGGTAGAAAAAGTCATCTTGGGCTACCAGGAGTGGATGAGTAATATGTTGATGCCAAGAAGACAGACCTTACGCCATCTGTGTCACTCTCCTGCATGAGAGGCCCAGGTATCTCCTGACCTATGGAATGTGCTTAGGAAGAGGCACGCTTCTTCTGAGCCAAGCTCCGTCTCCCTTATTTTTCCTAGTTAATGTTTTCCTATGAGGTTTAGGACTATAATGTAGGTTTAACTTTATTCTTAGTTACTTATTCAGCAATTGTCAATGAAGCCGCCTCATAGCATGGGCCCTTGGCTCAAGATTGAGAGGGATCCAGCTCTGGGTCTGCTATCTTTGTAAGACTAGCAGTAGAAAACTCACTATTTCTCAGAGTCCTGTCATAGCCACAGCCACAGCCACATTTCTCTCTTTCTCTCTGCTCCTTCTTTCCTTTCTCTAATCTTTTCACTGCCTGCCCAGAAGCTTCTTGACAATACACATCCACTGGTGAAACTTGTTCCCCTATTTTCTAGCCTGTCATTATCTTCTGATGATATACACAGCTACCTCTGGACGCCTAGGCTGCTCCTTGTCCACACCCACTGGCCAGCATAGCGGCAGGGAGGAACAGTTCAGCTCCCATTCCTCCTATGGCCACATCCTTGCTGATTGTCCCTCCAGCCCCTCAGTCCCCACACACAGAGCCCCCATCCTAATCCTTCAAAATGTACCCCCCAACCCCTCCTAAAGAGTGTTAGTGGACTGGGTAGACAAAAATAATATCCTGTCCCCTCCTCTAGCTCCCCCAAAGCCCCTTCCCCAGGTCCAACCTCTCACAACCAGCATCCAGCAGCCCCCTCTAATTGACTTAATTTATTTGGCCAAACAACATTTTGTTACTGCAGATAATGCTGCCTTCCCCACCCTACTGCCGTTCACCACTGCGTGGCACGAGGCTCCAGGTAGTTGACAATGAAATAAATTGAACTAAACGTTTTAGAGGGGGAAAAGTGATGAAATAGAACAATAGTCTAATTTACATGACATTCTCCATGAAGCTATTTTCACTGACGCAAATTATTTTGCTTCATTTCCTCCACACTCTCGCCACCACTTTGCCAGGGCTGCTGTCGTTTTCTCCTCCTTTCTCTTCCCTCCCCCGTGTCTTTATTCTCAAGGTTTAATATGTGTTTTTTTTTCTCCCTATCTCTCTCTCTTTCTCCCTCTGTCTGTCTCTCTCTCTCCCCCTGTCTCCTTCTCTCTCTCTGCCCTGCATCTACTGGACTTGGGGTCCTCTCCTCCGGGCCTCACATCCCCCTTAGAACGGCCCTCAACAGCCTCCCGAAGGAGGGCAAGGGGGCGGAGGAGAGGCCAGCCTCTGCGCTGAGCTCACTCAGCTACCGCAAAAGGCTCATCCTGAAGGATTCCATCGGGGGCACAGGGGACGAGGACTCGCTCTTTACCACCCTAAGCGAGCGTGCCGCCTCCCCGGAGAGGCCCCCCAGGAAGCCCCGCACAGGTCTGAGGGAAGAACCAGTCCGGGACAAGAGGTCCAAGGAGCCAGATGACTGTGGCTCCATCTTTTCAGAGACTGGGAGCCGGGCCAGCAGGGGGCTGGAGAAGCGGTGGGGCTCAGACTTTGACAGAGCCTCTGCAGTCTCTGCACCCGTAAGCCGGGCTTCCTCAGCCACACGCCATGGCTCTGGTGAGGAGGGAGCCCGCTCCTCCCTCAGCTTCTCACTGTCAGGCTCACCCAGCTCCCGCCGCAGTACCTCCTGGCTTGACAGCCTGTCAAGGAACTTAAGCCCTTCCTGGAGCCAGACCTCAGGCGTGGGCCGAGAGAGCCCAGACTCTCACTTGTCCCTGGGCCGGAGCTGCCTGAATGAGTGGGATGATGGAGCCAGCATTGCCTTGAGTGAAACACACTCACAGCTCAGCCACCCGTCACTGGCCCGCAGTCTGTCCGTGCCACCTCAGCCACGTGGTGTGGCCTCAGCCACTGATGAGCCTCTCGGCTCTAACATCCGCTCCATCAGCCATCACTCCTACCTGGATCCAGACCTGGAAGCTGCCATCAATGAAGTGTTGAGCTATGAGCCTGTCACATTCCAGCGGAGCAGTCTGGAACCTGAGTCTGAGGAGGATGACCAGAAGAGCATCCGAAGTACCCGGAGTGCCCGGCTGGACCTCCCAGAGCGAAGCACCAGCATCCGCCGCTCGGCCTCTGCCGCTGATGTCTCTGGGTCACGGGGTAGTCACAAGAGCTGGAGCAAGCGCAGGAGCAAAAGGAGAAGCTCCAGCTCCAGCTCTAGTACCAGCTCCAAAGGTTCCTCGGAGCACAAGCGGCGGAAGAAGGGGCACTCTCAGAAGAGGAAGAAGTCTAAATCGAGAAGAAGGAGAACCAAGACCGAGTCCGAATCCTCCGAATCCTCCTCCTCCTCATCATCCAGTGGCTCAACTGTCTCAGGCCACAGCCGCTCAAGTGTGAAGAAGGGTCCAGCCACGGAAAATGAAGGGGCTGAGCGGAAGTCCAAGAAGCAGGAGAAGCAGCGCAAGAAAGAGGTGGATAGCCTGATGATGCGGTACCTGTACCGGCCCGAGAGCGACTAGTGTAGTAGGTGACACCTGGTGAGGCGTGCAGCATGGTGTGTCCCACCCAGCAGGAACTAACTGCTCCCTGCCCCACTAGCCCCCCTTAGGCGCTCCCTGTGTTCCTCTTGGGCCAGCCTGGCCTTGGAGAGCTGCCTAGCTACCTCAGAGAGCAAGGACCAGCCAAGATGGTTACTGAGTCCTGAGCCCAATCAGCTGAACTTTCTGGAAATGTTGATTATAGCTGTTACTTACTAAGTCCTTATGCTCAGCCAAGGCCCACCCCACTGTGCCACACTATGCATTTAATTCTCACAACAGCCCCATAGCAAATGCCTGATGAGCCCTGTTTCATAGAAGAGAAAGCCAAGGCTCAGAGAGCTTAAATCACTTGTCAGTGTCACACAGCTGGGAAGCAATGTTGCCAGCAGCTGAATGGGATCTGTCTAACTCCAACACTCTTACCCTTAACTGCTTCAGTGCTCAAGGTAGAGCACACAGGTGAAACGCGGGTGCCAGGCAACACCCATTTAAGAACTTTCATACGTGCATAGCCTTGTCAAGCTGGTCCCTGAGAGGACCCTAGCTGATACCCTGCTGTGGATCGGTGCATCAGTAGCCACACTTAGTGTGTGGCCACTGCTGTGCTTTCCCCAGCTACCAGAGCCACCTTCCTCCTCCCTGGCATGAATCTCAGGCCTCGGAGAACAGGACTGTAGCCCACGTGGCACCACACCCGACAACAGACCCAGGAGGTGCCTGCCGCTCTCCCCAGCCTCCCACTTGCACGCAGCCCACACATGGGCGTCACCTCAGTTCTGCTCATCTTGTAAAGCTCTAATGAATACAAATTAGCAGCTTCTGAGTGACAGCCCCCTCCTGGCTCTCCTGCCTCCCCCAGCTCTTCCCCCTGTGGGGAGTTAGGCCCTTTATGCCCACACCCCCACTGTGGAAGAGAGGCAGAGCCTGACTCACTGGAATCCTATTGTTGCCAGTTTCCCTGGTGGGCGGTGACATTTTGGATCACCCCAGCTATATGAAGTGTTTTTGGCATGGTACTCTTCAGACCTAGCTTGCTTCTTCCCAGGAGGTACAACCCCAGCGCGTGCCCCCCACCCCCGGGGTACAGGCGATTGTTTCCCAGATGCATGAACTAACACACCTGTCGCATGCTTGTGCTGTGGAGCAGCTGGACAAATCCATTGACCTTGGTTGGGTATAACAAAAGCAACCAGTGGAAGGTCCCTTTAAACAATGGAGCAAGTGGACATGAATGTTACCTGCAGCTGTTCAGAGATGGGTGATGGGATGGGATTGGGGCTGTGGGTGGGGTAGGGGAGGTAGAACATGAACCCAAACCAGCACATGGCCAACTCATCCCTGAACTGTTTTAAAACCAAGCCCTAGATCTACACACAGCTCTGTTGCTTCACCCATGTGGCAGATGGTTGCACAGGGCTCCAAGGAGAGCAGGAAGCATCTCAGTTGCTCTACAGAGTAGTTATCTGCTCCATATGAAAAAACATAGGAGTCAAAATATTTGGTCTGCCATTTCAGCCTTCCCCTTAGCAGCCTTGCTAAGTGCTCTGTACCTCTGGGGCAGGAAGTCATTGGATAAATGGAAACAGAAATCTAGAAAGCATTAAAAAAGAAACAGAAACAAACAAACAAAAAAAAAAAGCCAGGCCTTTCTGTACCCTGCCTAAGGAAACACTGGCCTCACTGGGCCATCCCATGCTGACTGGTGACAGGCAGATTTCAGATCCCAGTGCCCTCAGCCCATTGTCACCCATGACCTGACAGCCAGAAAGAACAAAAAAGCAAAAAGCCTGTTTCTTCTGCCATCGACCAGCTTAGTTCCCCTTGTGCACCAGGCGAGCAGGAGTGGCTCAGAGGCGGAGGACTGGATTCGCCATTGGTTGAGTGGCCTCCACCCAGGACTTAGCCAACCAGCACGGAGCTGGATCAAAAAGGCAGTGGAGGGAGGGCCTGGCTGGCTCTCAGCACTCACCGACTGTGGAGTGGATATACTGCCAAGGACTGGGGTAGGGGTGGGGACAGAGCTGAAGCTTAGCTTCCCATCTGATGATGCGAATCAGTGAAAATTCAAAAATTCAGAACATAAGTGTAGCATCCCAGCAAAGTGAGGGGAGAGAACTGCTACTCTGGGCTCTCTCCCAGCAGGAATTAGCTTATGTACCAAATTGTTTGTGACAGCCTGGAGCAGGAGACACTGGCTTGTAGGGAGGAAGGCTTTTTAAACAATTTGGTTAAAATGTTCCAGTTGCCAGCCTTGAGTCTTGCCCTGGGGAGGAGGGGAACTGCCTGCCACTGGCCTAATGATGGCTGTGACAGTAGAAGCCACTGAGGAGACTGGCTGAAGAGAGTGCAAGGTAGAAGACAGGGGATCTTGTGGATCCACAGCTCAGGAAAGAGGAAAAGAGAGTTTACCATGTCCCTGGCTACCTCCACTCCTGCCTAGTGGCAAGGTAGAACAGTATAAAAACCTGACTGCTATTTCTCCAGGTTTCTAGAATGTGAGCAGAGGAATGGGGGAAGGCCTGGACCACAGAGCCATCACTGAGCAATTCGCACAGGTCAGGGGCCTCCAGCAGCACTTTATTTGCACCTGGAGCTCTGGCTCTCTGTCTTCCATCTACAAAATAACCCCACTGTCCTTCCCAAACACCAGGCATTTCTTTATCTAATAGCAGAACTTTAGCACTGGGTGCCCAGAAATTCTGTGTAGAAAATAAAAACAAAACCAAACTCCCAGAAATACAGAATTCAGATACCCTATAGCTAAAACAACCCCTATATTTTTTATGTTGCAGTTATCGCTGGGCTTTTATAATTTTGTCCCAGAGATACCTCCGAATCCTTAAGTGCCTTGAGCCCATCAAAGTAAGGCTCATTTATGTTCCATGTAGATTGTGTTAAGTGTGTCTTGTGCTATTTTGATTCCTTTAAAAACAATGTTAAATTCATTCATGAGAAAAAGATAACTATTAGCCAGACTGCCCCAGTCCTAAGCCATTTTGCATAATTGGACATATATTCTGTCAAGCTTTACCTCCCATACTGGGGGTGGGGAGGCACAGACAGGGAGAGACCTGTCTTCACACACCCCTGGCACCTACCAGGGCAGCAGGAAAATTCAGGCTTGGTCTTGTTTCTGCTCAGTTATCCAGCAGAGTGACAGAGTTGAGTCTTCCCAAGGCTTTGAAGTTCAGGTCTAGGCTTTTGCCAGCTGCAGGACCTTGGGCAAGCTGTTTCATCTCTTTGAACAGCTTCCTTGTCGTATTCTATGCATGGTGTTGCTCGCAAGAATAAGACACCATTACTAGGGGCTGGGGAGATGGCTCAGTAGAATAAGTGCTTGCCTGGCAAGTGCAAGGGGCTGAGTTCAATCCCCAGTTCTGCCAAAAATAAATAAATAAATAAATAATTACAAAGAAAAAATAATGCTTTGAGCTGGGCGTGGTGGCGCATGCCTGTAATCCCAGCACTTGGGAGGCTGAGGCAGGAGGATTGTTGGTGAGTTCGAGACCAGCCTGAGCTACAAAGTGAGCTTAAGGCCAGCCTGAACTGCAGTGAGACCCTGTTTCGAAAAGACAAAAAAAAAAAAAAAAAAAAGACACCATTACTAGAAGGTCTAGGCCTGTGTGTCATACACAGGAGGGCCCAGAGAGTGAATTTGGCCCTGGATCTCTCGCCTATACCTTGGAGGAAGCTACAAATGCAGTTCTTCCTTCCAGAGCTCTCTTTCTCCACTTGTGGTGTGGTGATTGAATTTTAAAGTAAAGGACCTTTCTCAAATTCTCAAATCAGAAAAGTAGGCCATACGAATCATAGAATTTCTTTTTCCCCAAGTAGACTCTCTCTAAGACCTGGGAGCCAATCTATGTCCCTCTGTGGCTCAGAACACAGGACAGTAGCTTGGGGGCCTGACTGTGTTGCAGGGCCCTGGTAGGGGGAAAGGTTTTATTTTCTCCAGTGGTGTTGAAATTATAGTACACTTGAGCTGGTGGTGACAGTGAAGGCAGGAGGAGTAGGGAGGCAGCACCAAGGCTTTGGGAAAGAAAGAAAAGGTGAATGGAGCCAGGAGATGAGGTCCCGTCTTCCTTTTTAGGCATGGCAGTCCTGCTCCATCTTGTCTTTCAAGGAATAGCTAGAGGCTTCCAGAGCCAACGGCCTAATGAGGACTGCATAGGGGTAGGGCTTTTATTTTTCCCTTTGGGCTCCCAAAAATATAAATCGTCCTGAGACTCCATTCTTTGGGGTAAGCACAGGATGCCACAGTCAAGGGTTTCTACCTTCTGTTTGTCTCTGAAGGAATCATTTTAGGAGAAACTTACCTGGGAGGCACCTGCCTTGCACATGCTATGATCACGTAACCCCCAGACCTCTGGTCTCCATTAGTGTGATTCATGGACAGTGTGCACCTGCATCTTTTGGGGAGGGAACCGAAAATGCAGAATCTCTGGGTCCCACGTACACTACTAAGTCAAAATTTCTGCGAGAAAGGACCCAGGAATCTGCTGCTGATTCTTATGCCTGCTCAAGTCCCCAACCCATCGCTCTCTAGCATCCCTCTCATAGGATTTTTAAAAGCTTTCCAAGTCAAAACAGTGTGCTCTTCTCTGGCTGTTAGTAAGCCAAGGGAAGTCTTCACTAAGCAACATCTGGTTTCTTGGAGTTTTCTAACATGGCTCTGTGGGCCTCCCCAGAACCAAAGGCTTTGGTGCCACCGTGTAAGAGTATCTTCTGTCTGTGACCTTGCGCCTTTCTCCCTGCAGCCCCACCAGCCACTGGAAGTCCCCTCCCCCTGGCCAATCAGATGATGAGCACGACCCTCTGGACAGCACTACCAGACCCCGGTACTCCCACAACTATCTGAGTGACAGCGACACAGAGGCCAAGCTGATGGAGACCAACGCGTAGCCCAGGGGAGTGGCTCCCAGCCCTCCCACGCTGGCTGCCTCTCCCAGGAAGTGGCGGCGCACCAGTCCCTCCACCTGACCTAACTGCAGGGCAACACCCTGAGCCTCTGCTATCAGAGGGACTGAGATCTCCACGTGGAAGAGGTGGGGGGAAGAGGAGTTCTGATAAGAGAACTTTTTGCTCAAAAATGCCACTCTCTAAGCCGGGCATGGTGGCGCATGCCTGTAATCCCAGCACTCGGGAGGCTGAGGCAGGAGGATTATTGTGAGTTCGAGACCAGCCTGAGCTACAAAGTGAGCTTAAGGCCAGCCTGAACTGCATAATGAGACCCTGTCTCAAAAAGACAAAAAAAAAAAAAAAAAAAAATGCCATTCTCGTAGCTTCTATCCTCGGCCACCATGGGCAGTGGTGGGTAACCCATCACTGCATGGAGCCAGCAAGTTGACCTCCATCTCAGCCCCCTGCTCAGGGACAGTGGACAGTTTGCTGACTGGGCTACTCATGGCTGCTGGGTCCACAGGAGGAGTCAGGGGAGGGAATAGCCACTCCTTCCCTCTGGTCTGGGGTGAGGGCTTTCTCTTCTCAGTGCCTGCTGTCTATTTACTTTTTAATTTAAATACCCAACCTCTCTATCCCAGCTGCATCCCTGAGAGTGAGAGGGGCTGCAGCGGCAGCCAGGCCCAGGGACTCGGGAATCTCCTCTTCATCTTTACTTCTCCAAGCACCCAGGGAGATTGGTGGGGAGGGCTGTCAGGTGCTTCTGGGTTGGGCTAAGCAAGCTGTCGCACATAGGTGCCATTGGCACTTCCAGCCCCACCCACCCTCTTCGTCCCATCCGAGTTAAGTGCAATGACCTATTTAAGAGTGAACCCATTCCAGCTGTGCCGAAGCAGGGCTCCCCTCTGTCCATGTTGCCTACATTAAGCTCCACCCAAACGGCAAGGTCTTGGGTGGGGTTTTTCGGTGGGAACAGCTGAAGATGGGAGCTTGGCCCAATGCTGGTGTGTATCACACACGAATCCTCACCTCATCCTGAGCCTACGTCTTTCCTCTTCCTCCAGACATGGCAGTAATCTGTCTGGAGGCCCCAGGTTCCCTTCCAGAGGTTATCCTGCCACCTCTATCAGACTCGGAGGCCCACAGGCAGTGCCTGCTGCTGCTCCAGTCTGCTGTCCCCCTTTTCTCCTGCAATTGGTTTGTATTCACTGGGCTGTGCTCTCCCTGTTTACCTGATGTATGGAAATAAAGGCCCCTTTCCTCCTGGCTACACATGTTTCCTGCCTCTTCCTTCAGGCCCAGGGAAGGCCACTGGTCACTGCGGGGGAGGAAGGAGGATTCTGATGGGGATGCAGGAGAGGCCTGTTCCTGTGTCTGACCAGTGTCACTAGTCTTGCCCTCTGCGGTGAGCAGAGGTCGCAGGACAGGGAGACCGATGGAGACGTGGCCCTCACTTGTGCCTTATAGTCCAAGCCTTCCCTTCCCTAGCTCCTTCTGCCATATGATTGTTAGATCCCACTAATGAGTTCTGTTTCTCTTCTCTCTCTTCTCTGTCATCTCTCTCTTTTTCTCTCCAAGGCCTTCTCATAGCTTAATTTTAGTCATTCTAAAGGTAATTTTTTTTTTTTTTAATTTATGTATTTGGTACAGTCTCACTACGCTGCTTGAACTCATAGTGATCCTCCTGTTTTCATCCTCCCCAGTTCTGGGATTACAGGCATGTACCATCATGCTGTTTTGGTGGATGACTCAGCATGCCTGGGGATGGGGTGGTATTGCATGTTGTGTGGGGGATCAAACCCTGGTCCCTGTGCTTGCCTAAGCAAGTGCTTAGTCCACTGAGCTATCTCACTACAATCAAAGGTGAATTTTATTTTATCAAAACTTGATAGGACTCGCTATGACTTCCAACTCAGCCCTGGCCGAAGGGCAACTTGAATCTGGCTGGGATTTATGCCCTACCTGCAGTCTCAGTCCATCTCTTGTCCCTTCAAGAGCTAAGAGGCAGCCGGGCGTGGTGGCGCAGGCCTGTAATCCTAGCACTCAGGAGGCTGAGGCAGGAGGATTGTTATGAGTTCAAGACCAGCCTGAGCTACAAACTGAGCTTAAGGCCAGCCTGAACTGCATAGGGAGACCCTGTCTCAAAAAGACAAAAAAAAAAAAAAAAAAAAAAAAAAAAAAAAAAAAAAAAAAAAAAAAAAAAAAAAAAAAAAAAGAGCTAAGAGGCAGCTCATGTAAAGGGATAAAAACCAAATGACACTCACTTCCCCTTCCTTCTTCTCTAACATTGCCAGTTGTAATCCCTTTATTAAGCAGGGAACCGGACAACCTTCATATCAAGGCTAAAGTGATCGCAGCCACCCAAAAGGTCAAGAAAAGAAAAAAAAGGAGAAAATTCACCCCCGTACAAACAAGTGTGAAATGGATCCAATTTAATAAAGGACACTGCTCCAAAATAGAAGAGTAAAAATAAAGTTACTAAAAAGAAAAAAAAAACTATTGACTCATGTTCCATTCTATCATTCACATCTTTTACTCCTGCTTTTATTTTTCTCTCTCTCTCAGGAACTAGTATGACAAACTCTCTGCCATCTGGTGATAAGTTCCCAATTCTGTTCACCCAAACCAAATCCAGCTTCTGGTTCACTGGAGAATCTACCACCATCAGAAAATTGCATTGGTCATCGATTCATTTGCTTAACAATTAAGAAATATTTCATAACTTCCTATTGTGATCTAGTTACTTTCTGAGGTGTTGGGCATGGATAAAGTCCCTTCCTTCCTAAAGTGGGTAAATTCTAGTGGGGAAGTTAGACATACAAAATCCATGCTGCACCTACAGGCTTAGGAGTAGAGAGGAATAAATCCTAGTGCTTGTCCTCCTAGGGCTTATGGAGTAGGGCTGGAGCAGACCCTAGTGTGGAATAAAGCATAGTAGCCATATCATGGAAGGAAACATTTTCTGGGGGAGCAGAGTGCCTGGGAAGGATTCCAAAAGGAGCTGGCATTTTGGGCTGGGACTGGAAGAAAGGATAGTGTTTCCACAGGTACATACTGCTAGGGCAGGTGTTTTAGAAAGCTTGAGTAAAGATCCTGGTGTGGGGAAAGAGATGGTGGTAGAGATGCTACCGGCTATCTGGGAAAGCTGAAGGACATCATATCAAGTGACCAGTGCTTTTCCAAGTTTCAGCAAAGCCCTTTGGCCAGTGTGCTGGGCTCCAGGCTGAGAAAGAGACCATTCCCTCAGCACCAACTCCCAGAGGAGTCTGGTGGGCTAAGAGTCACCAAAACCCATCTTACCTGGGGTGCATCTGAAGAGCTCCATAGCTTCTTGCCCTCACCTGTGCACTCCTGGCTTCTCTGGCCTCTGAGGTGAATATGACTCCTGCAAAACAAAGCCAATCTGTCCGGGGGCATGCTTAAAGCCACCCTGCTAGATCCCGCTCTCTAATCTCAACCTCTCAGGACTCCTCGTCTACTACATAAAAGGCAAGGGTGGGAACCAAGGCCCTGCAGGACTCCCCATAGTACCCAGCGATTACAGTAGCAGGCAGTGACCCCTGAGCTACCTCCTTTTGTCCTTGTGTCCCCTTGGCAGATTATCCCAGTTGTCCTCCCATCCCCCACCCCTGTGCCTGGTGGCACAGACACTTAGCGATTTGCTCCTTAATTGTCCCCCAGCTAGGCTGCGCAGATGCCGCTCTTTAATCTCTCCTGATAAATGAATCGCGCTGCTCCTTTAATCATATGTTCATATCCAAGCCAATTTGAATCAATTTGGCAGGGAGCATGTTGCAAGAGATGCCATGACTGCTGTTTCTCCCCCTAGGGTCCCGGAGCCTGAAAAACCGCTGTACTCATCCTCAGCAAAGAGCCCAGGAGGCCCATGGAGGAGAGAAGCTCCTATCTGAGTGGTGGGCACTTTTAAAGTCATCTCATTCATTCCCGTCCTACGAGCAAGCTGTGTGGGACTGGAAGATGGATTCCCAAAGGCCCCAGAAGTAGAAGGGAGGGAGAGAGTCCACAGCCTTCCTTGGTCACTGAATAAAGGGCCCCATTATCATCCCCGTGAGAAAGTGCTGCCTTAAATCTAACCTTAATCCTTTCTGTTCCCTTTTCATTTTCTCTAAGCTGGTTCTCAGGGAAGCTGGAACACTATCACCTTGTACATAGCAACATCCCAGATCAGTCTATGATCATCTGTCCTTGCCTGCTACTGTGAGCCACTCTCCTCCTTTCATCTTCCCCTACTATATAGTTTTATCTAAAACCTCCAGCCTGGTGGGCAGTCCTGGACATTGGTGGTAATAATGTGCCGAGTTATGCTGGGTTGAGGCTTTGGCTTTTCGTCTCCTGAGTGGTGTCCACCTGCAGCAGTGGAAACAAAGCAAAAGCAGGCTACACCTGTTCAAAATGAGGACTTCTGCCACTGGTGCTGTGATCTTAGAAAACTGACTTGACACTGCTGGCCTCAGTTTCCCCATACATAAAATAAGATAGTATTTGAGGCAATAAGAACCTTTGGCTCCTAAATTCAGGGCTCCTTACTATAGTCTATAGCATCTCCTACCCTACCCCTTCATCACCCAGCTGGAGAATCTGAAAGACACCATAGGGAGGAACATCTCCAGCCACTAGGTCCATGGGATTGGTTTCCACTCTGTCGCTCCTTCACTCCTTATCAAACCCCTTCATTCCTCTCCTTTCCTCGCCCTGTCTCTGCTAGTCTAGCCAGAGAAGATTGGCTGACTCAGACCTGTTTGCCCCCAGGTTCTATGGCCTCTGCAAGTTCTTCCCACCCATCCCCAAAACCATGCCCCTTAAAAGGGCCCTGTTAGTGTTGTGTCAGGTGCTTACATTTAGTGGCTCTGGGGACTGGCCCCAGGCCTTTTGCATGATAGACAAACATCTGCCCTGCAGTGTTAGTTTTGTTTTAAACTTGGCTACAGGCCAAAGTCCATGAGGGTTTCCTTTAATAATTACAGCCAAATAAGATCCAATCTACATTTAGCAACATAGAAATATTGTTTCCCTGCCCTTTGTAGGGCTCCAGGCAGTCCTTGATCTGAGCCTGGCACCACCTGGGGGGAGGGGTCCCCCAGGCTGTCAGTAGTGACCTGTGCAATGAGAAGGAAGATTATGAAACTAATTAACCAGCCCTGCTTGTGAAGCACCTACTATGTCCTCAGCACCTGTGCACTTGGCCTTTGAATCCCATGTAACATTAGTCACAATTCTGTCACGTCATCCTTATTAGAAAACTGAGCCTAAGGATGAGGGTGGGGCACAAATCAGCACCCCAGAGCCTGCCTGACAAATGTGAGGTCCTGAGTTTGATTCCAGGTTCAAAAAAAAAAAAAGAAAAGAAAGAAAACAGGGCTAAGAGCAGTGATGTCATTCTTCCAAGTAAGGTCCTTAGCCTCGTTCCAGCAGCTGGCCAGGCATCTCAAGCCACTCTGGCCTTATCAGAGAATAAAGACGCTGGAAAGCAAAAAGTCACTGTCATGGTCCTCATCTCAGATCACACTGTATGCTTGGTATCCACCAACCCCTGGCTGTAGGAAGGAAACACTTCTTGGCAGTTTGGGGAAGAAAATACCTACCTTACATTTGTGTGCTCTTTACAATTGTCAGAACATCCCCCACGCACATGATCACATTTTCACTTCCTGCCCACTGTGCCAACGACATGAATAACAGTTCCACGTGGCCCAGATTGCATATTTTAAACTCTATTCACTTCAGTCTAATTTCATGACAGTACAACAGAATAATCCAGCCTATTCTATGTGATTTGATCTATGAGAGATATCTAGAGCAATAGCCATTTTGGAGTTACAAGGATGCTGGAATTGTTTAGAAAGAATTTTACAGAGAAATTGAGTTTTCTGTGGTCCCTGTGATGGGTCTTGTAAATAAGGAAGCTTCTAAAGAGGCTGTGTGCTTTGTGATTGAAGTCGATGACATAAATCTCCCAGCGTAACACCTATATGTGCAGGAAGAATTTGCTTTCAATATCAAAAGTCAGCTATGACAGTTTTATCAAAAAGAAAATTTAAAGGATATTAAGTTTTGACACCATTCAAGCAAATTATATTTGAGGTGGCTTAAGAGTCAAAGAGTTTCCACATTTTAATAAATTTTTATATGTTTTGTGCCACATTTATGATCTGAGTAGATTAGGAAAAGAAGCAAATGGATTTGGGGGGAAAAGGACACTAGAGAATTTGAAAGCAGAGAATCTCTCTTTTTTTTTCTTCAAATCTTGCTATGAGGAAGAGACAACCAGTAGCTTCAGGAAGACAGATTAATGACTAACAGCCAGGCAGGTATAAAAGCCCTGTGTGATGGAATAGGTCTCCTAGCTCATCTCAACCCTGGGGCGTGGCATCAGTTATAGCTTGGCTCCTTTGCTGGAGGGCAGCTTCTGAGCCCCAAGAGACTACTGTCTTGTAGGGAGCAAGGGAGAGTGACACGAGTGACTCCCCAGGATGCTCTGCCCAAGAAGTGCAGGTTCCACATGAGGCCTGCTTGTGTGGGCTTGGGGCTCCTCTGTAGAGAGTGCCTTGCGGTGGATCTCACACTTAGTACCAGGAAGGGTTTACTGGGGAAGACGAGTCCATTCCAGAACTGGCAAAATAATGCCTAGGGAACCAACTTGAGAGTGAGGCAGTCTCGCAGCTTTGTTACTGGGTTCTTAAAATTCTTGTATCTAGCCGGGCGTGGTGGCGCATGCCTGTAATCCCAGCACTAGGGAGGCTGAGGCAGGAGGATTGTTGTGAGTTCGAGACCAGCCTGAGCTACAAAATGAGCTTAAGGCCAGCCTGAACTGCACAGTGAGACCCTGTCTCAAAAAAGACAAAAAAAAAAAAAAAAAAAAAAAAAAAAAAAAAAC
>PVKA01025404.1:0-33124 GCA_004027165.1 Ctenomys sociabilis | reverse complement strand
AAAGAAAGAAAGAAAGAAAGAAAGAAAGAAAGAAAGAAAGAAAGAAAGAAAGAAAGAAAGAAAGAAAGAAAGAAAGAAACAGAGAAAGAAAGAAAAGATTTTAGATTCTCTGTCAATAATTCCATAGACCAGAGGATCAAATTGTTCATTTGGATTGCATAAATCTTGTACTAATGACAAAATTATTCATGACAGAAGACAGAACAATTTGCATCAGTGGGCAGAATGAGTGTTCTTACCGATTTGTCTCTTACACAAAGGATTTCTATGATAAACACTACTGAATCATATTGCTATCACACTTTTAGAATCAAGACATTTATACTAAAATGAAGACTGGGTTTTTGGAAGCAAACGACAAACCACCTTTATGAGAGATTTCCTAATCCTTTTTTAATTCAAGGAATTGTAAGTAACTTAGCTTCTAAAGAAATTAGTTTTTATTCTATAAAGTAAGAGAGATGAGCTGAATAACATATAATTTGCCATCATTCTAATATTAAAATGTTTTATGGAAATAGCTATGTAAAAGAAAACAAACAAGCATTAAATAATATCAGTGATTATACATAATTAGTATGTGGATAGTGAATTAACGTATTATCCGTTAATGAAAATGATTATTTTTCTAAGGGAGTGTCAATTGTTCTCAGACAAAGATAAATAAGATAATATCTTTCTTGAAGGCATTTTATTATCTAGTTGAAGAGTTGGACACATAAACATGCAATTCCCATTTAGTGTAACTAAATGTGGCATTGATAAAGTTTCATGTAGCATTCAGATCATGTAGCATTCATCTAGCTGGAGGGCCTTATAAATGTTTCCAAGGGAATGATTCATCTAGACTGAGTATGGGAAGTTCTGTGGACGGAATTTTGGGTAGAGGACCAACACATGTAAGGCAGAGTCTGTGCAGGCAATGATGAGCAGTTACAATCATAAGAAATTGTAGTAGAGCTGAGGGAATAAACTATGAGCCTAGAGAGAAGAATAAGAAGCTGAGCAAGTATTAAGGGGATTAGATTTCAAATATGGCACAGAACGTTGCAAAGTTTTACAGCAAGGAAATAATTGCACTTAGTTTTCAGAAAGATCCTCGGAACAATGGGAAGAGGTTTATAAGTATATGCATAGGTGTGAGTGGAATTGTAAAGTAACAGGGAGATAGAACACTATTGTAAGTGTACTGGAGGTGAAATCCTGCATAGGGAAATGGGGTAGCAGAAAAAAACAAAAAAACTCAAGAAAAACTTTGGAAGTGTTGAATTGAAGACATCAGATCTATGTATGGCAAGGCAGGATGGATGCCTCGATAATTTCCAAGCTTGTAGATAGTGATAGATTCAGGCAGGCAGGTGCACTCCAATAGAGAGCCACAAGGGGAAATCATCTCTTATACAGCATTACCGAGGTGAAGTATTTGAGGTAGAAATGTGTACTTGGAAGATCTTCAAACCCAAAGAGTAAATGAACCAGGAATTCTTTTCAGAGAAGTAAAAAATATATTGCAAAGGATTTCCCCCATGAAGTTTACCATGAAGGACTGACACAGGACTTGGAGTAGATGAAGAAGACAGTCTTCTTTGTAAATAAATAGTACTGTATTTGTGGCTACAGTAAAACTTCGACTTTTCTAACTTTTGCATAGAGATTGTGGATTCTGAGAAACAAATTAAGCATAGTGGTAACTAAGCAATTTTGTTGGGCAATAAACACCGTATGTACAGATACATTCCACTGAACTTTGATGCACAAAACCAATGAAATGCTGTACATATTGACAGGCATTTAACATTTTTTAAGTGAAATGCTCATTTATATCAATTTCACATTGCTGCCTGACTCTGCATGACTCTGATATGCATGACAGCAAAGCAAGCGCTTATCTTCCAGTCATTCCAAGTTCTGAACTGAAAATACAAAAAAGTCAATGTGTTTCATAGAAATATCAGGATATCTGTGAACAGAAATGTGATTAATATAACCTACTATTTCTAACTGAACTTATTATATCAAAGCTACTGATAAAAGTGTGCTGAAGTATAATAGTTTTTATTAGTTTTTAAGGGACAGAATAATAATTTGGCTTAGTATCTGGGAACATTTATGTTTGAAAAGGACATCTAGCCTTTACATACTCTATAAGAAATTTAATTTTAAAATACTCTAGAGATTATCAGAGTAATGCATTAGTGCTTATTATAATACATTTAAATACCTAATGAAGTAGTTTATAATATTGAGGCTAAAGAATTTTCAATATAATACAAGACATCCTGGAAAAGAATTCCAGTGCAATGATTTAAATGATTGATGTTTCTTCTCCTCTGTATCATGGCTTCATTTAGATGTCTTATGACATCTATATTTAAAGAAAATTTAAAATAATTATATAGCAGCAGAGTTTCTTATTATAACACTACTTACATCTTATTTACCAATAGTTTTCTATCACATGTTCAGGATATAGAAATCTTACGATAAAATTTCTTCAACTTTGAACAGTTTGATAGAATTTCTAGGAAAGTGTCTCTACTAAACATTTTGTATTATGTGTTCAGACATAATTACTTAAAGTTATCATTGTGTAATAAATAAATAATGCTATATATTTAGAGTAGAACATGCATCATACTTGACTATTTTAAAAATCTTATTATTATTTGAATCTTGGCTATAAAACAAAACTTGGGCCTCTGTTTTTCACAGGTCTGCTTTCATTTACTTATTCACACATGCATGATGGAATACTTATTTCTACCTGGTATTTAATATCTTCCATTTATCTCGGAAAAACTTCCAGGCAAGATCTCGACCGTGAGGATTTCGAGCTACGTGAATGATGACATCGATTGCATCTTGATCCAGCACAACCTCTGAATTCAGGGACAGATTTAGAAGCCTATAATAGTAGAATTGTGAAGAAATTCTTAGGAAGCAACATACTTTATAATCTCAAAAATTATGTAATATTGTTTCTTATAATCTTTAAAAGTGTAGTTCAGTGAAAACTTTCCTGCTACAAATTTAATAGAGCAAATTTCTGTTTATAAAAACTGGTGAAGGCCATTTAAATTAAATACATTAACTAAACCCTAAAAATTTCTATGGGATAGGGAATTCACAAATCTACTTTCAGACTGCAAACTCCTCTTTAAAAATTTCTGCATTAAGTGGATCTTTTCATAATGAAATATTTTCTTATATACATATAATTATCAAGTACTTGGTCATAAACATGTTCTAAATTTAAAAAGATAAAAATAAATAAATGTGGTTTTACCATCAAGTTAGTTCAGTCATGTTTGTATGGAAGATTTTCTTATCTTTAGGAATATGTACATGAAGCCAGGGTTTTAGCTCAGTGGTATAGCACTTGACTAGAAAGTGCAAGGTCCTGAGTTCAATTTCCAGTTCAGAAAAATAAAAAAGAATGGATGGATGGATAGATAGATAGATAGATAGATAGATAGATAGATAGATAGGTAACATCAGAACAGTTGGATTACAGAATACTTCCACTATAAAAACAAATCTAGAAAATTACTTGACCCACCTGTTTAATAAATTCCTGTCATCACTGCACGTTAAGGCTTCCAATAATATCTTCTTCTCAGAAATTGCTGTGGTTGAGTGGAATTTCATCCAGAGGAATTCCCACACATCCTCATCCAGCAGTGATACTCCAGTGCAGTAGACAATGTCTCTAACATTTAGAGGTATTCTGAGGAAGCAACCCATGGTGATTTTCTGTTAATTAAAAGCTTCGAAGCTGGGCGTGGTGGCGCATGCCTGTAATCCCAGCACTTGGGAGGCTGAGACAGGAGGATTGTTGTGAGTTCAAGACCAGCTTGAGCTACAAAGTTAGCTTAAGGCCATCCTGAACTGCATAGTGAGACCCTGTCTCAAAAAGGCAAAAAAAAAAAAAATAAATAAATAAATAAATAAAAGCTTCATGGTGTTGAGAGTAAACATAGACCTTGCTTGCCATGATTTTTTATCAAAGAAAAAAAAAAAAAAAGATTTTTACCTAAAAGGGAATCATAGTATGCAGTAATAATATTAATAAATTAATGACTGGAAGAATAAAAAAAAACATTGCCTTTCATTCAAAAGAAGTTCTGAAAGCAAGTTCTGTGCCTATTCTTTTCTACATTCGTTTTATTGGTATGTTTCAGGTACACATAATGACAACATTCGTCACAGGAAATGCGTGTTTGTGTGTGATATGTCTTAGTTCCTTTGTTCGCACTCC
Source organism: Ctenomys sociabilis (assembly GCA_004027165.1). Taxonomy (NCBI): domain Eukaryota; kingdom Metazoa; phylum Chordata; class Mammalia; order Rodentia; family Ctenomyidae; genus Ctenomys; species Ctenomys sociabilis. The sequence goes on along the minus strand of PVKA01025404.1, from coordinate 28,866 downwards.
TCTTCCCTCATTCTCTCTTCCCTTCCCCACCTATTTACAAAACCTTTTTCCCTTTGTGTCCACACTTGGAATTTTATTTCAAGATAGTGGTGCCTCTGCTAACATTTTCATCTCAGAGAGAAGCATCCAGTGGCATTTTTGTCTGTACTGAGGTAGGCACACCTCGTAGTATGTAAGTGTCTAAACTGGGTGGCTAGACCGCACTGGATCCTCTGGAGCTCATGAAGGCTGGTAAATCAAATGCTGGGTATTTAGGCATCTCAGGAGAAACTGGGTACTGCATGCAATGACCAATTTTTTTCCCTTTCGAGATGAAAAGAGTAATCTGAACTTTCACCCCTATCCCTGTTTTCTCTGTGATGGGCATGAGGGAGGATACACATCAGCCTCTGGTTCAAACTGTTATCTTTGTCTTCTCTTGAGAAGACTGACTAGAGGGACCTAGGGGAGCTCAAAGATGAGGGAGATGAGTCCTACTTCTCTGCATTGTTTTGGTGAAGGTGGGGCATTACAGGGTCGAGTCAAATCTTTCTGTTCCTAGCATTTAGCCAAGAACTTTTACTTTTAATCTTCTTACTCAATGCCAAACAAGGAAAGAATCTATGGTATCAAGAATTCAAGTGGCTGACTCCATTCTCCCTCAGGTGGATAGACTGTGCCAGTCCTCTCAGAGCTGCTGAAGAAGGCCAAATATCCGTCCCTCTGGAGAACTTTCTGAGAAGAACTGGAGAGAATCTGGCACCTGGAGAGTCTCTTCCTGGCCATATGATGCTATGCCAGAAATATATATCAAATGTATAGACTAAGTCTTCCTACTGGATTTGAAAAGTCAGGCCTGACATTCTCTAATGATAGAGGAGTTTCCACTTAGTCTCTGGATTCCTCAAGAGTAAACCTGTCCATGTGTCACTGTTTAACATGCATCTGTAGAATGGAAGGAGCACAGAGATTACTGCTTTACCAAGTTGCTGACATCAACCCAAGGTAATGTTACCCTTTAAGAGAGTACCATTATCAAGTATGGGGCCTAATCATTGACACTGGTAATACCATTATGATCAATGATAGAATAATATGAAAGCAGCCAAAATACAATGCTCTGATAATTCAGCTGCACACTTATATGACTGCCAAGCCTTATTAAAATTTTATTTACTTATTTATTTTTCATTTATGTATTTGGTATAGAGCCTTACTACATATCTCAGATTCATAGTGACCCTCCTGTTTCAGCCTCCCCAGTGCTGGGATTACAGGGGTGCACCACCATGCCCAGTCTCTATGGCCAGCTTGGTGGAGGGCTGCAACAGTGTGTGGTGTTGGGGACTGAACCTGGGTCCTTGTGTTTTCCAGGCATGTGCTTAGATCACTGAGCTATCTCCCTGGCCCATTAAAAAATTTGTAAAGACAAGATTATTCATCTTTGCAGGACATCTGATTTTAGCAAAACTAGATTACCAATAAATAATCTTTGTATTTACCAGTGTTGAAGTGATACTTGCAGAAGTGCAGCTCCTTGGTGACAAAAAGGGAGGCAAGTTAGCAGGATAGCTAAGGAGCTGCTGCATGGGAAGAAGGCCACACACAGAGACGTGGGCAAAATTGGCCAGGGAGATAGCTCATTAGAACAAGCACTTGTCTGGGAAGCACAAGGTCTTGAGTTCAATCCCCAGAACCACCTCCCCCACCAAAAAAAAAAAAGTGGGCAAAATGGTGGAAGGACATTGAGAAATACTGTTGGTTAAAATGACCAATACCCTGAAGAAATTTAGCACAAGCGTGGCTGGAAGGCCTTTGAAGGCAAGTACCTACACTAGAGGGCTTTTCTGTCTCTGTCTGCAGCAAATGAAGAGAATGACTTGAATTATGCAATTTACCATCTGGATGTGGTTTGTAAAAAAGTTCTGATCAAGTTGCTCCTCAGAAGCAGCTCCTTTGTGCGTAGTCGATGGATCAAGGATGATTTTTATGAAAACAAAGCACACATATGCTTGCGCATATAACCTGAAGTATATTGATGTTACAACAAAAAGTGACTGTCGGGCTGGCAAGATATCTCAGCGGTCTAGAGTGCCTCCCAGGGACCGCGGTTCGAGCACCAGCACCACATGCCATGCCAGCCCCTCCCCGCAGGGCCGGCTGAGCTCACACCCCACCCCCACGAAAAAAGAATCCGTGATCTGTAGCGAGACACTGTAATAAATAAAGGAATTTAAAAAAAAAAAAAAAAAAGGAAAAGAAAAGTGACTGTCAGCCTCAGGTAGGAACCCCCTCAAATCTCAGGACACGAAATGACTGCAGGATCAGAGACTCAGATGTACACTCACAGAGGTTCGGGTGGCTTTTTGGAGAGTGAAAACAGAGATGATTAGCCCAAAATTCTACTCTTCCAACAGGTATTCCCACCCTATCAATTCTTCATCTTCCTTACTCATCCTCCAGATAAGGAATTAATGTACAGTTCACAAGATCATTTATACTCATCACTGAAAACGAAAAAGATTGATAAGCACTGAATATGCCAAGGGCCTTCAATTCCCAATGACTTCCATTGTTAGTGAAATCCCCTTTTGTTGCTAAATTTGTAAAGATGCTCTAATAACATTTTAGCAAAATGAATGCTCTGGAGACAGTTTAAGATCTCTCTGTATAAACCAAAGTCATTAGGAACAAATGAAAAAGCTCAATTGTTTGTAAAGCATGAGCTACAAAAGCACAGAACTCATATTTATGAACAGAACAAAGGCGTCCTAGAGACACTTGACATCAGGATTACAGGGAACAGAGCCTCTCCTAGTGAACAGGACAATTGCTTATGAAGGTGTGAGCATCCCGGTGGTCTTTTCTTTTAAACTGCTACCTCAGAAGTAAACCCTTTAATGGAATTTGATCAACTGGAAAGGAAACCTGTGTTTTTGTGTACATATTGTAAACAAGCACGAATAGTCACCCTGCCTCTCTTAGCTACCTTCAAATGAGATGAATGGGGTCACGTTTAGCCAAAATTTAATGGCTTTATCTTTCTTAAGGTAGCAAGAAATTATTGTCTAATTAATATAACTTGTACTGTGGCCTTTATCACACACTTACTTTAAATAGGTTTATGACAGTTCACTTGCAAGATGCAAGTGCTGAAAGCCCAGATGTTCAATGTATCATTTGGAATTAATTTCTGTAAAATAAATATTTTGGTGGCATATGTCAAAAAATAAGAAGAAAAATAAATGCATCCATCCTTCGGCATTATTTTTACTGAGTTAAAGCAATGATAGTTGTCTCAGTACTGTGACAGCAAAGTACAATAGACTGGGTTAAGAAATACAGAAACTTTGTGTCTTACAGCTCTTTAGCTGAAGGTCTGAGATCAATACACCACCAAGGTCATCTAAGGTCATATGCTAATGAGGACCTGCTTCGGTATACATATATAACTTCCTGGCTTATTATTTTGTCCTCAAATGATAGAGAGAGTGCTGGAGGACTCTGACACGGTTTTCAGTAAGGGCGTTAATTCCTTATGAGATGGCTCCTTCCTAGCAACATAATTAATTTCCAAAGATCATACCTAATACTACTACATTATCACTGTGGATCCTTCTCTTATGGATTTGGGGGCTGGAGGGGACATAAACACTCCATCCGTAAAATTGGTGGACTGAAGCTAAATCATAGAAAATTGGTACTTCGTTTAAGAAATGAACAATTTGCAATGTATTGATAAATTACCATAAGTAACTAAGAAAACTTCCCAAAATTTATTTATGGGAAGTTTTATTTCTGTACACTTCTTATAGCAAACATTCTGGACTCATCCAGAATACTAGTGAGGTACTGGTTGAAGCTATGATACAAATAGAAATAGAGGATGACATGATACATTAATGTTTAATAATATAGTTTCTTTTAAAGATAGAATACACATGTCAGTATACAGTATGTATAATACCAATGTGTGAAATTTAAAACACTAACGTGTTCTTAGGGAAAAAATACTAAAAGAATAAAAAAGAGTATTAATAGGATTTGCCTTAAAATTTAGGCATTATAGGTAACTAGTAATTTTGTTTTTCATATATTTCAAAATTAATAATTTAGAAATTATTACCATTACTTTGGAAATAAGCAAATATATAATTACATATATAAAATATAAATTATCTTAGAAATATAAAATTATATAACTTCTAAGTATATAATTATAATTACATAAATATAAAAGTATCAGAATAAAATACATTCACTGTATAGAAATCTTATTGACTAACATTTATAACGTGTCATGATAAATATTAAATATTTTTCATGAAAATGATACTTGCTGCAGGAAACAATATACTATTTTAAAATATAAATTTTGATACTTAATTACAATGTACATTTATTTGTAAGAGGGTTCTCACAGGAAGTGCTGCAGCCAGTAACTGCCCTTAGGCTTGGATGAGACAAGGACATGGCTTTGGACTTCATTTCTCACCCTGACTGAGCAGAGATAATGTACATGAGTCTAAAGTCCTGTCTTTCTCTCTGAGTGTAGATTCTTTTCATCAGTGATTGGATTAACATTGAAATATGGATTTAATTATTTTCAAAGACAAAGAGAAATATTGCTCAAACTGCTGGTTGCTCAAGAGTGTTCTTTCTTTCAGTGACACTGCACATGCCATCAGTACAGAGTGAGGCCGAACATTTAATTAATTTTAATTAATGTCAGATTAATTAATTCATTTGAAAGATGGCTTGCCTACTCTAACTGAAAATGAAAAGCTTTCATTGAATCATCACAGTCACCTCCCCAAACCTTTTCTGCTTTGAAAGTATTTATGTCCTTCCCTCTTCTAGGACAGGTAATCTATGACTTGAAAACATGAAGCTAAAAGCAATCTTTCACTTAGAAAGGCTGACGCTGTGCACCACGTCCTCTAGCCCCTCCTTCTCTGCTGGCAAGTTTCAGGCCCTCATCTACTCCGAGAAAGTCATCCTGAGTAAGACTTGCAGCTGCTTAGAAAGCACCTGTGACTTTGCTCTAAAGTGTCAATTTGCTTATGAGAAACAAGGGTAATAAGTTTCTCTAGGGCTGTGTTACGGTTTGTGTCTAGATGTCCCCCCAGAGCCTCCTGCAGTCTTGGGGCAGCTTCTGGAGCTTGTGACTGATTCCTGTAGGTGCGGATGCTGCTCCTGCCCTAGGGCAGACAGTTGCATTACACAATGTAAGGAGTAAGGAGGGAAGAGAAGCCAGCAGCTGGAGCTGCCGCTACCTCTCCCTGTGCTCTTGCTCTTTGCCGCCACCATGAAAGGCTGCCCTCTGCCTTTGCCTCTGCCTTGGAGCCAGCTGAATATGGACTGAAACCTCCAGCGACTGTGAGTTAAATAGACCTTTCCTTCCTTCACTTTGGGCATCGGGTATTTGCCCCAGCAACGAGAGAAGAGTGACAAACACAGACTGTTACAACGTTGGCAATAATCTTTGTGCATGGCACACTGCCTGGTACATATTAAGAGTCAAACGTGAATATATTTCCATGTTATATACAGTCCCATGCTGGAGTCATGCAAAATTATCTTGGTATGAAGTAATAACCTTCCAGTTCCTCATAACTTTTATGACTATTATTGTTAATATGCAGTAACAATCAATAGTCCTATCTATCCCAAATAAGTGGAACTATTTAAAAAGCAGCAAAAAGTGTTTAAACAATTTCACCATATGATAATGATCAATTTATTTAAAAGCATGACTGAGTGCAACTTAATATAAGGCCTTAAAACATAATTCCCTTTAATAATCTCACTGAACTTCCTTTGTATAATTGTCAATCAAACATGATGTCACGAATTCTTCTAACAATCCTGGTAACTGGGAAGAATATCATTTGGAGGCATCTCGACCAAGTATCAAGCAGAGAGACAGAATTCCATGTGAAATGTACAGCCACTGAAGGTCACTGGGCATTAGTTAGGAGCCTTTCATGTTGCAGCCTGGTTAACTCTGTTTCTGAAGGATTTCTCTCTCCCTACCAAGCATTTGCTCATCGTCCCTGAAGCTTAAGTATAACATAGTTATATGGAATATGAAAGGCCCAGAACAAAGGAAAGGTCAGTTCAAAAACATCTGCATGGATCTTTGCACCTCAAAACCAAAGGAATGTGATGGTGAACAGAAAAGTTTCATGTAAAAGAAATGTTCTGAAAAATAGTCTGATCCTTCTTGAAATTGTAATTTTGCGTGTTTCAGAGTGCATAGGTTGCTTTTTCTATATGAAATGAAAAAGAACTGCTGCTGATTTATTTGGGGATTTAACTTTCAACAACCCTCAATATACCAAAAGACTGTGCTTTAAGATGTCTGCATTTTTAAGTGGATTTCAAAATTAAAGTGAATGTATTTGAAAGGTCATTGACTTCATTTTGAAATAATAGAGGTAAAAATTTTGTTTTCAATATTTAATTCCCATGCATAGAGTAGACATTCCACTTGGAGAACATGGAGAAAAACAGAGGAAGTAGGTTAAGTATCTGGGTTATAAAGCCACTTTATAAAATATAACGTCTAAAGCACTAAAGTGTAAGACACAGCGTGACCCAGATAACCTCTAAAAGAACAAAAAGGGGAGACTTCAAAGAAACGTTATAAAGACAGAAAAAAAGGAGAATATACAGATCCCAAGACATTCAGAATGAATGACAAAGACCTACAGAGAGGTAAAGTGGGTAAAAATAACTAATTGGAGAACATAAAACGTATCTAAACTTTTTCTGTGGTGTGGATTTTAAACTCATCCTACTGAAAAGCTTAAAACAATGGCAGTAAACATTTAACATCTTAGACCCTTCCAGACTTTCTTGCCTCACAAACATAATTAATTATGAGCACTCAAAGAGATGCCTTGTAACAAAAGCAGGAAAATTAAGATAGCTATGATGACTCATTCTAAAACAGTGAGCAGCAGGCTGCTGATATAAGTAACTGTAGGAACACAACAGAACTGAAGACTTAAGAGGTATGTAGTTGTAGCAGAAGTTGTAAAATGGATGATAAATTGCCCTACTTAGGGATGGCTGTGCTACAAAGGAGACAAATCGCTTTCTTATAATCACTGGACTATGATCCATGGTTTTTCAATTCATCTGTTCCATTCTCACTGAGCTTGTGGCTTCTTGTTTATTCATCTCTGGTCAGGACACTGTCAATCTCAATGTCTGCTATAACATGAAATCTCCACATACAAAAATTAATGATGCTGTATGCATTACTACAACCAGGAATCAGTTTTCTTCAGCTTACTCATTAAGATGAAAGAGAAAAGATGGGCATAGTGCAACAGTCACAGCAGCAGACACATATGCACTGTTGTTCAAACCATGACCAAGATCTGTGAGCCTGTGAAAGCTCCGTTGGATTACACCGGGCTCCACCTCAATAAGCAACATCTATTTCCAAGAGTAATTGATGGAAGCACTCATCTTTTCTATCCCTTGACAAAGTTTGAAAAATTACCGAGATTTCTTGTGCTCATCAAAATACTACTTCTCTAATGTGAGTGTCCAAATGCACTTGACCTTCATCTTTCACACATTATCTCCATCACTGAGGCTACCTGGAATGATTCTCAAGCCCGGGGAGACTCACCTCTCATAACCCGATATTTTTGGAATTATGTGCTGCCACACAGAGTCAGCATTTTTCTCATTTGAAAGTTCTTCAGGGCAGGCCAAATAGCTCAGCAGATTAAAGCGCCTGCAAGCAGGTGTGAGGGGGGTGGGGCTGGGGTTAGATCCCCAGAGGCATGCTGAGAGGCAACTGGACATGGTGGCGGGTGCCTATAATCCTAGCCCTTGGGAGGCTGTACACAGGAGAATCACTACGAGTCTGATTTAGTAGTGAGAACCTGTAGACCCTTCTCCAAAATAAAGAAAAAATAAAGTTCTTCATCTAAAAGTAGATCTTATTTTGGCTAAGGTAAATTTTACTATTCATGTGTATGTGAATACATGTGCATACATATATTGTTCAAAATAAAATTTTCAGGTGTTCTCGCTTTTAAGTGATAGAATGATACATAAAAATACACTGTATTTTTAACTAACAGTATAATACATAAGAATGCATTGTACTTTTTAAAAATAGAGAGATGTTCTTGTGCACATCAAATCTGAGGTGTTCTATGAAATATGCTTTGACTTTCCTATAACTTTTTCATGTGAGGAAGCAGCGAAGCACTTGATAAAGTTCAAATACATAAATATTTTGGGGAAAAACTGATATACTTACATTTCTGAAGGAATACAAAATAGCTATGAGGAATTTAGCTACATTATATGAAATTATTATAAACCCAGATTCTGAAGAAAAAGAGAATGATAAAAATACATGAGGAAGTTATGAACTGGAGGGAAAGCCATTTTCCACTGGGAGATGACTTGAGGGGGAAATCACACAGGTTCTTACTGCATAATAAAGATTCTGAAATAGGAAGTAATTGTTCAAAAGGGAAGGGGAGCAGGCAGGAGGGGGATGGGAGGGGAAAGAAAACACGAGGCTAAAATAGACACAAGGCTTTGTAAATGAAGATGAGAGGAGGAGTTGAAGAGTGGGGAGGGAAATGAGAAAAAGGAGAGGAGCAAATCTATCATGAGGGGCTGGGAGACAGCTCAACAGAATAAGTGCTTGCCTGGCAAACACAAGGGCCTGGGTTCAATCTCTAGTTACACACACACACACACACACACACACACACACAAAAAGATCTATCATGTTCATGTACAAATTCCCTATGATGAGTGTTCATTGTGTGTGTGTGTGTGTGTGTGTGTGTGTGTATGTGTATTTCTTTTTCGAAACTGGGGATTGACCTCTGGCCCTTGTATTTGACAGAGAAGCTCTTTTTCCACTGAGCCATCTTCTTCGCCCCTCATTATGTATATTTACATGATACCAAAAAACTTAATTTTTAAAACACACAAATTCTTCATTTGTAATGTTACTGAAATGCTGAAAATATATCCATGAATATATACATGTAACTAGCAGGTACTGGTTATAGTATCACACATGTCTGAAATAAGAAAATAAAAGTGTACCCTAAATGCTAGCAGTATATATTTCAGGATGAGATAAAAGGCTTGGCTACATATGAACATTAAGGAGAATCACTTCAATGACTTTCTACTTCATTTTTTTTTTCCTTTCATTTTATTGAAGTACAAATGTCAATCAGACAGTTTCAAGATACCTTAACAATACAGATTCGGTAAATTAATACATTGCAAACTGTTTTCATAATGTTTTGGTATTGTACAAGGTGCATACATGATTTTATATTTACAGATACTATTTTAGCAGATATCTCTTACCAGTGAATTAAGAATGTAGCTGCTTACTTATCTTATTTTTTATACCTGAATTATATCAAAAATTCAATAATTGTTTTCCTAGTGGATGACCATAGTACTAGAAGCCAACATAATATCCTGTCCAACCATTAGTGCAGATCTTGCCCCTCACAGAATTATGTAGAAGCACAGCGTTATCTATCCCAACTGTACTGTCTATACACACACATCATGATTTTTTCTTTCTACAACCCTTCCTTTGTCTACACTTGTCAAAAGTGGGCACTCCATTGACATTCAACTAACTTAGGTGCTTGAACTCGACACCACAATCCAACACCGTCCAGCATGCTACAACCATAGTGAGTTACTCAAAGAAATTGTCTACCATAGCCATTTACAGCTCAACTTAATATTATGGCCCCACGATATATACTTCATTTTTATACTTTTCTGCTGGATGGTTAAGACCTAGGTAGATCAAGACTTATATACCAACACATGAACTTTATATTTCCTATGTGGTCATTGAAGTCTTCTCAGGGTTTATCTTGTAGTCCTGTACATTATTCTGTAGTTCCTTTGTCTGTGTCATCCATGTAGATGAGTCGCGGCCAATGCTTGACCAGTTTGCTCTCTTTGAGAGCTTGAGAGAAAGTTTTCTCTTCATGTGACTCTCCCCAGGCACAGTTTAGAACTTCAATCCCTTTCCTCTGTGGCTCCATAATCTCCTTATTCAGAAAATTTGGAGCTCACCTGAGTTGCATGATGTTGCAGTACAGGTTCTCCTATGCCCTGAGTCTTTGCTGACCTTGAAAGGCTAGAGCCAAAATGTTGGTTGGCCTTGTGGCTCTTGTATTTCTCCAACTCTGACTTGTAATCTTAGGTTGTTAACCATCCAGAAGAAAAGCTGATTAGTATCCTGCAGCATATGCCATTCACTATGCCTTATCTGACTCAATTGATTTTACTTGTTGTACGTTACCTTTTGTATTTCTGCTTTTCGCTTGTTATACAGTCTCCCTAGTCTACTTCATTTTTAATAATAAAAAGCATTTTCACTGTTCAAAAGAAGGAAGGACAGAGGGACAAGACACTAAATATTAGGAAGGGAAGGGACCTAGAAGTGAGATTTTCTTTTTTTGCTGTGAATTTCAGGAAAATCTCTACACTTTATTTTTACTTTATACCAACAATCATTCTTTTGTTTCTCTTATACTAAATAATTTAAAATAATATTATGATAGTTGCTGATCATACACTGTTTTAAAGTTGTAAACAACCAAAAATAACTTTTATTCTTTGTTTCCTTCATGAATATCCTAAGAATGGAGTGAATTTACAGTTAACAGTTTTCCTTGCAATACCTTTGGTGTTGTACCAAAGAAAGCCCTAAAGCATACCAAATATAAAGCAAATAAGGCAGAAACTGCAGTATACATATTAGTTTCATTTACGGCTATGCAGCTTGGACTCATAGTGATCGTCCTGTCTCAGCCTCCAAAGTGCTGGAATTACAGGCGTGCCCCACCACGCCAGGTTTGGTGGCCAGCTTGGCTTACACAGTGTTCCAGGACCACCACAACACGTAGTATAAAGGACCAAACTTGCATCCTTGTGCTTGCCAAGCAAGTTCTTAGGCCGCTGAGCTACTTCCCCAGCCAGGAAAATTTTAGATATCAATTTTTTTTTTCTATTTTTTCAGGGAAGGGTCCACAGGGTGTTCAGGGTCTCACTACTAGATAGGACTGGTTGTGATCCGCCTGTGTATGGCTTCCCAAGAGCTGGGATGGCAGGGGCACACCACCATACCAGTCTCAACTGCTTTCTCAGGGTGACCCAGGGACAGGGCTGGCATGGTAGGCCAGGGAATCCAACCCCTGACCCCTGTGCCTGCTTACAAGCATTGTAATCTGCCGAGCTATTTGGCCAGTCCTTATATATTCATTTAAGCATATTATTTTAGTGCATATATGTGTATAAAACTTGAACCCTATTGAACTATTCTCGTAAATTACCCTTAAGAAATTGCCCTTTCCTTGCTCAAAAATGCAATCATTAACTCCTCTTAGTCTTCCTTCCTTAATAATGCTCAAACATCTCAGCTTATTTCCACTTACTGGCTCATAATGCTAGACGTTTTTCTTGACATCTTTGTATTGATCAACTTTCTATATAAGAATCTTTCAGACCACAGACCTCTCATTGATTGTACTCATCTGAGTTGTGTGTATGTTCTCTGTGGTTGTTCTGAACTTCAGTCCCTGTTATCTCCCCCGTACTTCATCATGCTTTGGGGCATATAAACGGATCTATGCACTTTTGATGTCTACGAAGAAATTCAGGCAAGCACAATGGAAAGGATGTCTGCTGTATTCCAACTAGCTACAGTGTGCCAACACATAATAGTTGCTCAACACGTCCTTATCAGATGCATGAGAATGTGAACAGGTAGCCTTTGATTAATAAATCAAAAGAACACAACTGGACCCACTGTAGGTGAATATGTATGTGTATGTTCACATAGCAAGAAAATTGGGGCTGCTACAGATGATCCTAGAGAAAGCCCTTTTCCTCCTACCTTTGCATCCTCACAGAAGAAAAGCAAACATCAACAGGAAAATATTATACATAAAAGAAAAGAGCTCACCTAGATCTCTTTACAGTATAAGATAAAATGAATTTTAGTCATGACATGTGACATAGTAGCAACTGATGATAAAAAGAACAAGAAAATGATTGATATGCATCTGAGAGACTAAGGCAGTATTTCTTAAAGTAAGGAGAAAAAGGCAAATGTCATCCTGTTACCGATTGAAGATATGTTTAATAATATTTTTTATATTTTATATCCTTACTGTATCTCAAAATGTAAGGCCTAAAAGTTAAGATTCTTAATATGCTTTACTCTCTGTCTCCTTTCCCTGTTTAAAAAGATACCACCCATTATGCAAACTCAGCCAAAACGAATGTAGGGGCTAGGTGTACATCTGTAATCCCAAGAGGCTGAGAGGCTGGGCAGAAGGCTCACAGAGGCTGAGGCAAAGGGATCACAATGTATTCATGGCCAGCCTTGGCAACATAGTGTGTTTAAGGCCAGCCTGACCTACATTGCAAGACCCTGTCTCCAAACAAATAAACAAACAAAAACAAACAAAGGATGCCTAAGAATATAACTATTTTATGACTTCTTGTGAGCTTTAGGTGTTATATACACATTATTTTATTTAATTCTGAAAGCCTTTATGGTCTGTAATAAGACTACTATTTCTCAGATAGCGATGCTAAGAGATGTTATCAGGGTTAAATAGTAAAACAGCTTCAATTTGATCAATAGTATCTCTGCTCCAAAGACAGTACCTTTCCCTACATCAGAAGTCCCCACATTATAGTTCCTTGACCAGCAGCATTATCAAGAACTGTGGACTTGTTATAAATTCAAATGCTTGGCCTCACTCTACCAGCTAAATTGGAAGCTTTGCTTGATCAAGACCTACAAATAACAGAAGTAGCTAATGACTCTGATGCACTCTCAACCATAAGAATCCATGGCTTATGCCATGCAGCACTTCATACATAAATCTGTCTCTAACATGCACTGCCAAGAAGGCTTAAAATCTGTTAGATAGTTTTTCTTTATTTTTTAGCACATCAGAAAAAATTGTACAGCTAACATAGAACAATTTGATACACTAATGGACCCCATGCAGTAGGAATGGGGCACAGGGATGCGGCAGGGATACCTGGAGATAAAGCCCAGGTTTACTACCTATGGTTTTATAATATTGGCAGGTAATAGAACCTAAATAGAGGCCAGAGAGATGGCTCAGTGGAATAAGCACTTCCCTGACAAGTGCAAGGGCCTGAGTTCAATCCCTGGTTCCACCAAAATAAGAAAAAAACCTACATAGGTTAGGGTTTTTCATAAAAGTAGATGGTAAGAGTGTACACAGAAAGCAGTAATAGTACCTGAAATTTCATAAAAATTCAATAAAATAGAGTTTTCTGGCCATAATTAACATTAATAATATCAGTAACACTATGATTAATTGCATGTGTACTGAGACTTATGAATTTTACATACTACAAAGCTCCATAGAGGCTCTTCTACTTATGGTTGTTATTGTAGAATCTTGTTAAATGTTTCAATTTTAAAATAAACTTCCAATTGATTTCAGTTCAACAACCATTTACAGTCGAGAAGGTACTGGATTGTTTCAGGGTATTTTTAAAAGTACAAAAATATTCACTTTTAAATAATGTTAGGGAAAGGATACCACTATCTATTGATTTTTTTGTTTTTTCTTTTTTTTTGGCAGAACCGGGGCTTGAACTCATGCCCTTGCACTTGCCAGGGAAGCGCTTATTCCACTGAGCCATCTCCCCAGCCCCACCACTATCTATTGAGTTAAAATTTTAAATAAGTGAACTCTTTGTAATGGCTTAACGCTTTTGTTGTCCCTTTAAATGCTGTTTGAAAAATAGCATAGTATGAACACACAGTTAATTTCAGTTTAAATTTATTACTTACAGGAGACCCATGCTCCCATACTGTGACTTCTGTATAATCAACCACACAACTTCAGTGGTGATTTAATGCAGAGATTTTCAAATAGTAATTCATTGGAAATCATTGTATATTCCCTATATTTCACTCAGTGAAATTTAGGCCTATTGTTTTTGTTTGTTTGTTTGTGTACTTAAATCAGCAAATGAAACAAATCACTTTCTATCCCTTTAATTATGATTTCATATGCATAAATATTATGTTTTGCTTTTTTTCTCCCACATTCTTTCTTTTTTCTTTTTGTAAAGTAAAATTTGTGGGCTACATTATCTCTTCCCTAGCTAACGGTTGTAAGATTTTTTTTCTCTCTATCATTGCTATTGTTCTATACCAAATGCTTGGCAATTTGTCTCTTTTCTGAAATGTGGCATTCTCCTGAACTTACTCTGCAGACTGTAGCCTAACCAGACCTACATGTAGCTCAATCTGCTTTTATGCATGACATCACCATTACAATTCAACACACTGTAGCATTTGAATATTTTAACAGGAATCAGAATGTCAACTCATTCAATTTATCATCCACGGTTAACTCTTGAATTTTTTTCTCTCTTGCTACCTACCATCTGCAGCTATTCACTGTGTTGTTCAGCTCCATTATTCTTCTTTCTACCAACTTTTGCATCTGTTCCATTTTTCTGATTTTAATGTGTTTTTACTTTCCCCAATATTTAAAGATTATACTGCACAGTAGTACAGCACCCCAAAGATTCTCCACCCCTTCCATAATTCATTGTTCTGCAGATTCATTAGCATAAGCATTTATGTCCCAAAATATTTTATAAGTATGGTGCTATATTCCAGTGAACCACACAGAAACAAAACCAAACCAAAAATAAAACCTCATATAAGTAAAATGACTAGGACTGCTCTCTTTCTCTCTTACAAGTGTACATATCTTGGGGTTGCAGTGTAGCTCAGTAGCAGAATACTTGCCTAGCATGTGAGAGGCTGTGGGTTCAGTCCCCAACATCACAAAACATACAAATCAAAATACTTTTCTTAATAAAATTTAGATTATTGATTATGGATAAAACATTTCATGATCTAACTATATATGGTACAATTAAAGGAAGTGATGGGGCCAGCCAAATAGTTCCTACAAGAAGGTGCAGGGGCCAGGGCTTCAATCCCCAGGGCCTGCTGTGCCAGCCCCACCCCCAGGGTGTGCTGAGAAGGCAATCGAGACTGGATGTGGTGGCACATGCATGTAATCCCAGCTCTTGGGAGACTGTAAACAGGCGGATCACTATGAGTCCAATATAGTAGTGAGACCCTGGACACCTTATAAACCATTCCCTAGAATATAGAAAGAAAAGGAAGTGATGAAAAAGATTTTAAAAACCTGCTATAACAGACTAATATCTAATGCAGTAGTTTTCAGAAGACTTAGCATAATCAATAATGAATATTTTAAAAATGAGGATACTTAATTCTAAAAATCCTATGACAGCTTCAATCACTGTATTCTAATACATGATGGAGCAACAGATGAAAGCGATAATAGTTCAGTAGGAAAGTGTTACAGAAGGTGAGATATTAGGACAAATTACTAAATAATGCAGTGGGAGATTTCCCTCAGAGGCCTTTAAAATAGAATAGCTACTCCTTGATTTCTAGTACGTGAAATATTGAATTCAAATCTAAAGAACTCTTATCGAGACAAATACCGATTCATTCCTTAAATCCTATTGCCCGTGGTTTCCACAACAATCTCTTTCTGATATCCGTGGGGTCATTCCTGCCACCAGCCTCAGAGGTCAGACCCTTGTGGTGCATACAGGAGGGTCATCTCTCCAGTTTGCCCCTTAATTGCTCTTCCTTCCCCTCTGACTCCAGCTCATTAAAGGGGTCACAAACCGGAAAGAAGTATAGGTTGCCCAAAGAATAAAAAGAAACAGGAGGTAAAGATTCCTTGGAAATACAGAACATGTTAAGGTAATTTAAAACACTAAAGTTAGACCAATGACCTTTACTTCTTGTTCTTCATGTTAAGTATTCCTTTTGTTAATAAGTGGCATTTAGTTATAAATTTTTCTCAAGAGTAATTCCATTAAATAACTTTCATCTCCTATGTAAATTATGTAGAATAAAAATTCTAAGATAAGGTATAAGTTTAAGGTCATTGTCACAGGTCATGGAAAGAGCAAAGATCTCTTTTCATAACCTTTTGCTTTTTAGTTCTCAATACTAACATTTCTGTTCCTACTTTATTCATAACATACATTGGTGTGTTGTGAATAAATACCACAACCTTTATGAATAACTGTACATAATTTTGGAGTGAATTTAATTACTTCATTCATATGAGATGGCAGAGCTGGCAGACTTGAAATAAGATGACGTCTTGGGGATGATGAGGACCTGTACGAGGAGTTAGCTTGAAGTTGAGGGAAACACCCAGAAATAAATGCATTGACATTTCATGTTGCTGCTTTATTAGCTGTGAATGTGAAACAAAATTTTGTTGTGTATTTTGTTTTATTTTTTTGTGTGCAAAAAAATACACAGTCTCATTACACAGCTCTACCTTGTAGTGATCCTCCTGTTTTCAGCCTCCCCTGCGCTAGGATTATAGGGGTGTGCTACTGCATCTGGACTAGGTCGCCTGCTCAGGGCGACCTGGTGTGGAGCCGCAGTGGCACGTGCTCCTGGGGATCGAAAGTTGTTGGGCTTTCTTTGCCCTATTTTCCAGCTGTGAAATGGAACACCTGTATCCACCGGGATGTGAGAGCACAGGAAATAAGTATCAGAAGTGCAGGCTTCCTTTCAGCTTACCTGTTCCTATTGCTGGAAATCCAGTCTGAAATAAGAGTGGACGCCTGTTGATGACAGTGCTTGTTGCCAAAACTGCAGGCCAGCATGATCACCTCTCTGCGGAGCTCCCTATATAGCACCAGAAGAAAAATTTAAGAGCAATACACACAGCTGCAGAGCAAGGGTAACTCATTACGTAACTAATAGGCAAGGAAAGTGTTACACAAACAATTGTTAGATATGAAAATTCTATGCTGCCGATTAAAACAGTTCATTAGACAGGTCAGAAGTTAAATGGTATAAATCTTCCTTGATCTCTTCACTCTGATCTCAACCTTACAATAATGGCAGATCTCAAATTAAAACAGAAAATGGAAGTGCCTTTGTTCTTGCAGTCAAGCAGTAGAAACTGTGCCACTAGCAGCAGCCCTCCCAGGAAAGTGAGATGCAAAGTGGAGAATGCGAGAAAGCCTCACCCTGCTAGCAGCACAGTGCTACTGCAAGGGAGGGATTGCATAACTCTGGGTAGAGAGGAGAGGGTAAGAAAATAAGATAGTACTCATGTTGGTAGGAAGCTTGAACAAGAGATCCATTAAAATTATTTTTTGGCCATCCAAGCTTGATGTATGTCGTCGCAACTTGTTTTAATATGTATTCCTAAAAGAGAAATACAGATAGAATTTTTTTAAATATCAGTTTCAAATTACTCCTTTCTGATCATTATATTCTGTAATACAATAATATATGTTAAATATGCCCATTTAAAAATATTAGTAAAGTTATAGGCATAGTAATGCTCTAATTTTATTCAACTTAGCATTTCAAATATAGAAAATAAGGATAAAATACTATTGGAGTGAGAAGAATCTATTTTTTTTCTTCCTACTGAATGACTAATTTGCACTATTAAATACTTTAGATTACAATTTCTGCAACAACATGAGGAAAACGAGGAGTATTAGTAATGACGCTAGCAATGCATTTGTAGAAATGTATTCAGGTACCATTTAAAAAAATGAGTGGCTGATAACCTGTGCATCTTGTGTCAGTAGAGCATACTCAGTGCAAAGCTGTTATGTTGGCCCACCTAACAGCCCATAGCTATTGGAGAGAAGCTACACAGAACACTTCCTTGTAGCGATACATTATTATGAAGTCAACAATCTATTCTACCAATGACATAATTAAAACTCAACACAAAGGTAAGATGTGCTCTCCATCACTTAAATGTGGACCTTAACTTTGTCAAGGGAATGAAAGCACTGAAATTACAGTAAAAGCAATTATTAACTTGCACTAAAAATGAAGTATCCGACATGGTCCACTATTAGAAAGGACAAATAGACACAAAAATGCATTTTCCTTTTCTATAAGTTCATGCTAAAGTATTTCTGTGTTGGGAAGGAAAATACACAAAGTATATTTCCTATGGCAGCTAAAAGTTATAATTGTGATGACCCATTTCTTTGCTGATTTGTTGTTGAAGAGCTTAGACAAAGCCAAAAATGAACAGGCAAGTCAGAATAATGCTTATTTAAAATTTTTTTAAAAATACTTTTTTACAGTCTTAGAACAAGAAAATAGGAAGCAACTATAATACTAATGGTTCCAATAAACAATTTTCACATCATGGCAATTCAATTATAAATAAATCCAAGCATGTAGGTTAATCAACAGATTTATCCATGTCATAAAGCACAGAGTGATTTTTTTGTAACACAAAGTTTAGGGTTCAAAAATAGCTAAAGAAAAACAAAACAGGCACAAAATTACTAAAAACACACTGATAAGAAATGTCGAAATAAAAATTCAACAGCTCTCAATCCTAAACACTATTCAAAAGAGTTGTTAAATCAAATTACACAGCATCAGCAAGGTGGTTGTGGTTTGCCAGGTTTTGGGCTTAGAAAACCTGAACATTTGGAATGTGTGTCACACCTTTATGTCTGTTTGGATTATCTGTTATTCAGTTTCCTGTATCCCCTTGAACCCATTTATGAACGGGCTTTTGCCTCAATGTTGATCTTATCCTTGTTAATTAAGGAAGTGAATTGGATTTGCCATGCCCTTTTGGATAGAAATAATGACTAAGAATCTTTATTGAAGCTAAGATCTTTGGGATCCCTCTACCCAAGTTAAGTCCATTGTGAGCACAAAGCCCTTTAACTTCTGGAGCATAAGTTTGAACTTCACGGATTTTCTGTTTATATTCCTTCCCAAATTTTGAAGCATTTAAGCTTAACTGACATTTTTAGGCTTGGATAAAAAATAGTTTGTATTAAATTTCTTTAAGTGATTGTCATTGTTGTTACACAGAAAATTAGAACTAATATGATAAACTAGCAAAAATAACTAAAATAACTCAGGCTATGTTGCACATATTAGAAAATGAGTCAATGGTTTCTCTTCTGAAAATGAGAAAAACAGAAATTATGTATTTTTACATTGAAGACATTGTAGTTTTCCATGCGGTCCAGTAATTTATCTAGAGGATAAAGAGCTCGACTGGCAGCATGCCAAGGAAGAAAATCCTTCTCCTCAGACAGGTATCTGATAATCTCCAGGGGAATATTCTGAGGCAAATAGCCAGCCCTGCAGTCACACAAAAGAAGTTCATGTTAATTATCTGCACAAAAGATGCACAATGATGCAAGAATGAAGATTTTACTTGTGCAAATAAAGGGCAGAAAACAAGATTCATCTCAGTATAAAAAATAACACGCAGAGCTATAAAAACAAAATCACCTACTTTTTAAATATAGTACTACTTAGGATGCCGATATCCCTCATTATATTCAGAGTAAGACAGCAAAAGATTTGCATGACTATAAAAACACCAGAGTGTGTATGTTTTCTTTTTCTTAAAGAGGAAATAAATGTGACATTTTAACAAACCCTAGGTCGGTGATGATGACTTTTGGAGACCTAGTGCCCAACTGCAAGGCAAACCCATTTATTTATCACAAAGCACCAATGCTGCAGTTAAACCCGAATGCTCCCCTCATGGGGCCATGCTAGTGTAACTTAGCTCACGGGCAAACCATGAGGGCTCTGTGTGCCCACCATGCCAGGCGTGCCATTAATTTGCAACTACTGCCCTCAAAGAAATTCGTCAACAGTAACAAATACTTGGAAATGTGATTTTAGCTAATGTATTCCCTCTTAATTTCTATGTAGTAATATGTTACATACTGTTTACCACAATACGATCAAGTTAAACTGTCAATGTAAAATACAGAGTGTGTATGTTAGATTAAAATATATGGTTTTTTTAAAGTAGATTTTTACTTTTCAGATATTTAAAAAAATCAGTCTTAGGTCTTAATGAAGTCCAATTAGAAATATTAAAATATCAGTGTTCTCTTTTTTTCCTTTTAATATAGATGGTGTGTCACCTTTGGAAATAATACCAGATTCTTGTTTTTTTTCAGAATCAGGGACTGAACTCAGGCCCTTGTACTTGCCAAGGAAGCACTTATTCCATTGAGCTACCTCCCTGGCCCCAATACCAGACTCTTTAGCAAAGATAAAATGCAGCTTTATAAAACTACCTGTATACATATTGTCTGTATTTGAACAGGCCATGTCTGAAAGAAAAGTCCAAAAATATTTGCATACCTCTATTCTCAAAAGATTCTATTTGACATCCTTACAAAAATCAAGGCAATCATAAGTGCTACTACATTCCCAGTGATCTCAGCCTTGGTGTCTCTACCACATACACTAACATTAGCAATTCTGGTAGATTATTCGTCCTTAATTATTGCTACAAACTGAATATTGGCATCTTTCCCAAAATCGTGTATTGTAAGCTGATATTCAATGTGATGAGATTAGGAGATAGGGGCTTTAGGGAAGTGATTAAACCAGGAGGATTCCAACCTCATGAATGAAATTAGTGCCCTATGAAGGAGGCTCAGACCAGCTCTCTGCCTTTCTACTCAGGGCTACAGGGACCCCAGAGGAAGGCAGGCACCATCTTTGAAGTACAGCAAGACCATGCCAGACAGCTAATCCACAGGAGTTTGGATCTTGGCATCCTAGCCTCTAGAACTGTGAGTAAGAATATTCTATTATTTATAAATGATTTGGTTTAAGGTGTTTTGCTATAGCAATGGACAAAAGAGGCCATGTTTATTAATGCAGACGTTCAACACAAGAATAGGGAGAGAGGAAGGCAAGCAAAACCCAGTGCTAAACATTTCACACTCCTCCATTGCTACCAACCAGGTGAACTGTCTTGTCAATTTGTGGTGGAAGATTAACAGGAAGGAAGCAAGGTCTTCTCTCACCTGCATCTGTAAATCTGCAGATTATTTTGGCCTTATTAATTGTGACAAGCAAAATTACTCAACAGGTAAATACAGATGAATATTAGCTGTGTTTATGATACTCTTATTGAAACTCAATTTTGCAGCTCGTGCTTCATATGGTTTTAAAATTAAAATGAATTAAAGCAAATAAATGCCTGATACTCCTGGGTGTGCTTCAACAGTGGGATAAGACCAGACATTGTTAAAATCTATCATAAGAATGGTAAGAAAACAAAATTTCAAAATTTCCTATAAAGTTTGTATGGTTTACAGTACACCAATATGTGTGCCATTTTTCCTGAGAAAGTGTCCCCTTTATGTTTACTTGTAGAAATGGCGTGAAGTTAGACTTCAAAAGGAGCAAATGAGAACCTTTATCTTTTAGCTAAAATAGCATCTCAGTAATAATTAAGCTTTGCCTTCACACATTGACTGCCCACTGAGAGAAGAACATAATGTTTATGAAAATAGTGATTTGGTTTTCTTCCTTAAAATAAATCGATCCTCCTATGTTTTAGATTTTGTCATTTGATTGTCCAGAACTTTTAATTCTAAACCTACCATAGTAGCCACTTATTTACCTCCTCTCCCACATGTCACGAGCTATAACATTCTAATAGATTTATTTAGAATCCATTATTTTGTTTAGAAAAATAACAAATGTAATGTACATTTTAAAGAACCTTAATAAGTAGCTAACTTGTTGTAGATCTCAAACAAATTTAGAAAAATCTGAAAAGTTGTCTGAATCTACTTTCACATAGACTTAGTTATGTTAAGCATACATCAATCACAATTCACTGTATTTTACATCAGCTCTCTAAGTGGGTGAACATATTCAGTGACATGCTTTGTGAGTAATGTGACTGCCTACAAAAATCATAACAAATAATGTTATGAAAAGCAATGGGCTTGAGAAAGAGCCCGAATCTGACTCTCTGGGCACATTCCCTGTGAATCACGGTAAATGCTTTATCTCTACAGCCCGCCCATTTCTTTTCTATAAAATGATATTTTCAGCCATCCTTTTTTATGTAACCCTTTTAGCCCCATAAATGGTTCATTGTAATACACATATATACAATTTAAATATGATGAAAAAATAATTATACCATGTCTCTAAATTGTGTAAAAGCTTGAGAAAATACATCATAATTTCATGTTTCCCATTCTTTAATTCATTAATATGTGCAGGTCTCAGTGGCAGGGTTTGGATATAGGTTTTATAAGATACCTGGCACTGTATAAAAAGGAATGTTGCTACAAGCAAACACAAGCAATGTTCCAAATAATGCTAAAGCAAGAAAAACATTCATTAAATAGAAGCAGAGCCAGGTGTGTTACTGAGTCCTTTTGGCAGAAATTTCTAACTGTTCACCAAATTCCATGATTTCAACTCCTTCCTAAAATATATTATCATTCACCATACATCTTGAAGTAAAGCATGGTCATGTGACTAATACAGAGCCATTAAAATATGAGTATGTCTCACTGCCAGGGTAGAGAGGTACCTCCCTTGTGCTCCTCTGTGTGCCTCTATCCTGAACAGATCTTCCAGGGGTCTTTGGAAGTCTAGTATAGAATATATCAGAAATTTACTTGGGTCCCTGTATGACTGCGCAGCCAAGCCCATTCTGTCACCAGTCCCATCCATACAGGAACAGAACAACATTCCCATTGTGTTTGTCCCCAAAACATATTTGGATCTATATTTTGTAAAGCAGTTAGCCTTTTCTAATGCAGTTTTCAAATAGAGTAAGAAATAGATTATACTCAATTTGCCTTGTTACCAATATTTATGAGTAATTACCTACCTGATGATTCAATGTACTCCGATTTAAGCCTACAGGATCAAAATATTGGACAAAATATTGGACTTAATTGGACAACAGGATGATCAGCTCCATTACAAAATTAAGAACTGTAGTGATAATGCTGGAGAATAATTTACCTAGCTTGCACATGTGTTTGTTTAATTAGCTGGTAATGATATCTGTGATTACTACTACTGATAATGCAATCAATATAGGACGTGTGTGGATTCCACTGAACAGAACACTATATTGGTTTAAAGTAATCAGTCCAGTAGGAAGCTCACTTAATATTCTTTTTTTTTTTTTTTGCTTTTGGTGGAACCAGGGACTGAACTCAAGGAAGCACACTTGGGGTCTTGCAGTTTCCTTCAATTTTCATGCTCACACAAAGTGTTGCTAACAATGTGGAAGAAATAAAAACGTGTAAGTATATTTCATGTATACTCGTGTCTTATGGAAATTGTGGGAGGAGGTTGTATGTGAAATCAATATTAATGTGGTGGGTTGCATATAAAATCATTTAGTAATCAAAGAAGATGCAAGGAGGAAGAGAAGCAAGTGAAGACTCTCAATGAAATAGTTAAAGGACTGTTCGTGTCTATACAGCTAGTCCCCCACCCCCTAACAGCCCCTGAGACACCTCTTTCCTCCATCTCCTCCGCCTTATCCAATTCATTGCAGCTTCCAGGAAAATTTAATTTTGGCATGCATGAAAGTATTTTTATGAGAAGATTAAAATAAGGCTATAATATTTGATAGTGACTTTGCTTTCATATAAGACCTAAGACTTATTTTTTAAAGTTATTCTGAAATCTTAAGAACATTAACTCTTGAATCAACTGTTATCAATAACTTACACACAAATAACTCACTTTACTATGAATTTTGTTTAAACGGAAACTCTTCTTAGTTCTTGAATGCTGGACATTAAAAGCATACTATGTAGACCACAAACAATCACACACTAATGTTTATTAATTAAATATTCACTTAAATCCAATAAATAGCCTACCAAATATTTCACAGTATATGGAGAAGACACTGCTTCTTCCTTTTAGGCATAGGTATTTTTCAAACACTTGCTGAAATGTATAATTATGAAATTTGCTAGGTTTTATCTGCTATTCCTTCTTACATACTAGTTTAAAAGAATTTTATGTGTTTTCTGAAGGAAAATCTTACAGTGCAGATCAAAATTATTAGTAGTTCTCAGAGTACCATAGAATAATAAAGGTAAAGATTAGGGGCAGTTTACACGAAACAAAGATAACTTTTAAACACTGTACATTTGGTCAATTTCTGTACAAGGAAACAAAAAAAATGGCACTCTTACCTGTGTTTATAACAGCACGACCCATAAAAGCGAACTCTTGGAAACAGTGTCACGAGAGGAGTGGAAAAGAGAGTGTGGTATTTACGCACCATGGAGTGCTCCCGCGCTATAGTGATAAACTTGGGACATTTGTAGGAAAATGGATGCACCTTAAACCATAATATTAACTGAAATAAATCAGACACACATGCTGAGAAACCTCATGGCATCCTCTATTCAAGGAACCAAAAATATAAATACAGATCAAAATAAAAAAAATGAGAAATAAGCGAGCAATGAGATCAGTCTCGAATGGAAAGGAGATCAAGAGATGCAGGGAGTGGAGGGAAAAGGAACAAAGGAAAAAAGCACAAAGAAAGGAGTAAGATATATCAGGTGAAGGCGGGCCAAGTCGCTCAGCAGATTAACGTTCCTGCAAGCAGGCTCAGGGGTCAAGGTTCGATCCCTGGGCCAACGTGCCGGGCCCGCACCCGGGGTGCGCTGAGAGGGCTATTGAGACTGGACACGGTGGCGCGCGCCTGTAATTCCAGCTCTCGGGAGGCTGTAAATAGGAGAATCACTACGAGTCCGATCTAGTAGTGGGACCCTGAACACCCTGTAGACCCTTCCCTAAAATACAAAAAAATAAGAAAAACATACATTCTGTGCCCTTCTCACAAAGAATGCAGATATTATGCACTGCACACATGTACAGATCAAAATGTAAAAACTGATAAAATGTGTGTTTTACTGAACTGTTGTCCAAAGAGATGAGAAGAAAAGCTATTCTTAGCCTGATAGAAGGAGAAATGAGAAACACAGTGCAGAAGATAGGTCGCTTTCCCTCTTCCTACAATTTCTCTGTCAGGAATCCATCCCAATATTGACTAAGTCAGCTATTTTCTGAACATAAGCCACACCTTCACAAGCCTGTATTCACAAGTTTTTTTTTTTAATGAAATTCGCATTGATTTCATATTAGAATTTTATCACTATGATTTTATCATTATGATTTTATCATTCACCTGAAAAAGGAAAATGTGGTTTACCCATCTTTTTATCTTCACAGCCTAATGCAGAACCTAGCCAAAAAATAGGCACTCAATCAATTTTCTTTAAATTCAAATTAAATTTTAGCAATTATTTCATAGCTCTTTAAAATAAGAATGCGTGCTGGGTTCACTAAAACTTAAGCATAATCATATTTTTTTTAAATTAGGCATTTTTGTAGGCTAAAAGCAGCAGAATGAGAAAATGCTACTAGAGTGAATTTTATAGTAAGCTCACTCATCTGTATTACTATTGATACATATGTAGAAGAAAAGATTGCTACTCTCTAGCCAAGAGCTTTGCATAAACCAGCTCCCAGCAAACTAAAATAGCTTCATAGCCATTGAGAAAGCAGAGGCACTGTGTACATCCATCTGCCCTTTCTCCTGATTAGTAAATTACTTTCCTAGAAGCAGGAATTTTGTTTATAGAAAGCATTTAAATAATTTGATGGTGGGCTTAGAAATCTGTTTCTTCTGGTCAGTAGATTTATAAAGAAAAGCTATTTGATTTCTCGAGTCCCTTCTACAAGAAAAATTTAATAATTAAAACTAAGGCACGAAGAAATAATTTCATTCATCAGCTTGTATGGTCTCAGTTCCAACAACACAACCAGATTTTTATCTTCACACACACTTTGTTTCATTTCCAAATTTAATTTTGCAAGATATCAGCTGTCATCTTAACACAAAGAGTCCTTTAAGAATTGCTATGGTTTCTGTCTAGTTGTCTCCCAAAGATTCATATAAGTCTTGGGGTAGACTTACTTCTAGAGTTTGTGACTAATTCATGATCCAAGGCTGAGATTATGCATCTGAGTGCTACTGGGATTATGGGTGTGAGTACTGAATGCTGGGACTATGGGCATGAGTGCTACACTGAGCCTGGGATGGAGAGCGTGAAAGCAAGGAAGACAGACTTGATCTCTGTGGTCATCATTGCTTCTACTCTTCCCTTTTGCTCTTGCTGTGCTGCTCCCTTCCGCTGCCATGAACTGCTGCCCTCTGCCTTGTGCCGCTCTGTCTTGGAGCCAGCCGACTATGGACTGAAGCCTCCAGCAACTATGAGCTAAATAAACCTTTTGTTCCTTTATTTTGAGTGCGGGATATTTGTCCCAGCAACAAGAGAAGAGCAACTGAGACAAGTATAAATGAGTTAAAAAGCAGAGTTAATGTTTGATTATTAATTGAAAGTGTTAACAAATGTCAACTATTTGGACAACAAGGTACAAAAATCTTAAGTTTGTGGTCACACCCAAGTATTTTTAGAGAACTATAAACTTAGTAATTTTGTACTATCATATGTCAAGTAATTACTTTATACAGGTTATCTGGTTATGGGAAAATGGTACACATTTGTTTTATTTTACTAGCCTTAATCATAGTAATACTAAGACTGAAGATCAGTACTATTATACTTCTATGTTCAATAAGGAAGCTCAAGTCTATACAGTCTTACCAACTTGCCAACTCACCTGGCTAAGAAGAGGCATAGATGGAATTCAAAGCCAGGTTCACAAAAAAAGCTGCTATCACTTGAGGTTTCTCCTCAAAATCCCATTTTGAATTAGTCTTAAGTGTCTTCCTTGTTCCTCCTATAACATCTGCTTACATGTCACTTTCAGAGCACTTATCACATTAGACTCAATAAACAAATAAATACATGATGTGATACCAGCTGCTCTAAAAGGAAAGCAAGTAAGGAAAAGAATTCCAAGGGGGATCATTTCAATGCTGTGCTAGGGGAGGCTTCCCTTGCACAGAGGGACGGAATAGGATGAGCACATCCAGTAGGGGGGAGCATTCAGCCTGTGCAGAAACCAAGTTCAAAGTTCCTGAGACAGAAACAAACGTATGACGTTAGAATAACAGAGGCCTTCATGCCTGGTGGCAGCAAAATCACAACTATTAAATAAATCTGATATATCGTTTTTCTTTCTCTCTATCCAGAAAATATATTTATTGATAATAATGAGGGAAAAAAGCATGGCAGTATTTAGGTTAAAAAAAAAAGAGGTTGAATAAATAAGCCACAGCTCCTTTACAGTGATTTAAAAAGTGCTAGATTTTATTGATGTCATCATAAGCAGTTAAAATGTGCACTTGCTCTTTTGTGTCCTCTTTCGTAACTAATAAGTTAAATTGTAGTGGCTTTTAAATAGTCAGTAAATGAAAAGCAGCACAAGAAAAGCGACATGCCACAGCCTAGACAACTCTGCCCAGTGTTGATGCCCCATGATTTGTTCCCTACATTGTTCTTCTCTCTGATCCATTTTCTCGGTAAAGGCCACCCTCTCGGATTTGTGAAACTAGAGACACATCAAGAGAACAATATTGGTGAAGACAAAACAGAAGTAAATAAAAAGTAGAGAAAGGTAGACAGCACTGCTTTTTCCTAATGGGTGCTGATGAAATGTGGTATGATCCTGCTGAATTCTTCAATAGTCCTGTCTTTTAATGTGTTATTTTGGTATTAGGAGAATAGAATACTTGATTCATCCTGGCAACTTGAGAAGATTATTTGTTTTTTTATTTTTTGGCAGAACCGGGGATTGAACTTAGGCCCTTGCACTTGCCAGGGAAGTACTTATTCCACTGAGCCATCTCCCCAGCTCCTACTTGAGAAGATTAGAAGTTTAACTAAGCAGCTCAGCAGGAGGCCAGAGGCCTCACTTTGCAAATATCTTCCTCCTTCCAAAGAGGAAGGCCTAGAGGAGGGTGAGTGCTACACCCACCCCAGGGCAAGGGGCCTGCTTACAAGATAAGGAAGGGAGGCTTGTTCTCTCTCCTTTGCTCGGACTGCATTCTGCTGCCTCGAGCCCATCCCTGTGCCACCCTACCTTGGGCTGACTTATTATTGACTGCAACCTCCCCAAAGTGTGAGATAAATAAACTATTCCTTCCTTAGTATTGGCTATCACCTGTTTTCTTTAAGCAAGAAGAGAAAATTAACCAAGACAAAGAATACAAATTCCACCTCAGGAAGTCAGGCTGCAGCTAGTCGACCTCATGGGGCCATTCCAAGCACGCTCCGCTCTGCATGAGAGACACTCTGCATGTGCTGCTCGGCCAGGATGGACAGCAGAGATGCTGGTCTTGCAAATCAGCACAGACACATGGAACTCATCCTCCCTGAATTTTACTTCCCCTTCTTCCTCCGCCTTCTGGTGGGAGCCTTGAAGGCTGCGTAGAACTCTTGAGCTCCTCTCTTCCAGTTTAATCAGCTGCACTTTGTGAAAAGCAGTTGTGCCCAACATTCTTTGTCACTTAGTCTCTTTCTTTCATCTGTTTGGAAAGGTGTTTGTTTTCCACCATTCTCCTCTCTGATGCCATCTCTAGAAGAACCTCAGCAGCAGCCTTTCCTCGGCCCAGTTCTTCACTGTGCTTTAGTCAATCCTAATTTTCAAACGCTTTCTTGACTTGTTCCAAGGACAGCTTGTCAACCACTCCATAATTCTTTAGTTTTACTTCATTTTGTTTGGTGTCACAGATGGAAGCCACATTTTACATGATAAGCTAGAACCCTATCCCAGTTCTTCAAATGAAACCGATGCACCATATGTAGCAGAACACCATGTAGACCACCAATCAGGTGGAGAGGTTTCCTTCAATGTATCAAATCAGCCCCTCAAAGCCAGACGCACTAGACCAGAATGCTGTTTATCATTCCTGTCCACCTTGAAGGTGACTTGGTTCTTCCTCATCTGCAGAGACCTACTCCAGA